>JAVQJX010161942.1:0-13008 GCA_036025115.1 Ambassis agassizii
GTGTGTGTGTGTGTGTGTGTGTGTGTGTGTGTGTGTGTGTGTGTGTGTGTGTGTGTGTGTGTGTGTGTGTGTTTGTGTGAATTTTACATTTGTTGTCTATCTTGAGAACAAGAGTTCAACCCAGGAGGAATTTCAAGTGTGTTTTTAACATTTCAGTAGCCAGCTAAACACGTTTTTAATGGTAAATAACGGTACTCCAATTGACAAATAATTATGGGCTTGAGCACCTATTAAGCCTCTGATCACATAATTTGAGTCATTATTGTTATCAGTGCCGTCAGGTCATCCGGGAGTCACCACTCCTTTACACCAGCTCTGAATATCAGCTTTCCAAAAAACGACATAAACCAACGCAGAGTAAATGTAAAAGTGCATTTGTTTAATTTGTCAAAATTTAGTAGGTCCAGTCTTAAACTGTGGCAGAAAATGTGAGTGGTGCATTAATGTATTATTAATGTATTAATGTAGCTGCATTGAAGCACCTTTCAGCTGAGCAGAGTTAAGGTCATGCTGTTGTTAACTTTTTCCAGATAAAATCTTGAGCAGTGTTTTGGCCCATTGACCTTGTGTAATATGTGACGTTTTTCAGGTAAACTTCTGTAAGACGTTAACACCCACACAGCACTACACACAGCCATCAGATGAATGAACACCAGGCCCCATTTTCTCCCTAATTGCTTTTGAAAACATGTCGAGGAGCTGAACAACACAGGGAGTGACAGCTCCCGGTGTTTTCCTAAGGGACTAAGTCAACAAGCACAGACAGACATGAAAGAACTTACACACCTCTGTGGTTTTGCTCACTCACACGGACGACCAATTGATTAACTCATAAATCAGCCTCGTCCCAGGCCCCGGGCCCTGAAGCGCCCCTCCAACCCGAAAAACAGCACAGAGAAGCTGCACGGCCCAGCCCTGCACCCTCCAGCGAAAGAAGTGGAGGCGGGACGTTGTAACCGATGGCAGAAACCCAGCAGGAGGGAGAGGCCAGGTGGAGCAGGGAGAGTGGGTGCTACAGAGAAATCTGGGTGTGGCCATGGAAACGACAGGTATGGATTAGTGAGTGTTGTTACAAAGGCAGAAAGGGATGGAGACAGAGAACACAGAGGGACTTAAGGATGGATACAAATGTGCTAAAAAGACAAAGGACAAGATAGGCTGAATCAAACGCTGTGTAGTGCTGCCAAAACCGAGAGAAACAAGGGGAGACAGATATGGAGACAAAGAGGGAGAGAAAGCATAGAGGAATGCAGTAAATCCCTGAGTGACTGAACTATCCTCTGGAGAAAGAAAAGAGGAATTTTTATGTGCTGCAGGTGAGCAGAACAGAGAGGGAGGGAGAGAAGAAGAGAGAAGGAGATAGACAGATGGAAAAAGACGAAGAGAACGCGGGGGTGGCCGAGGGAATTTGAGGGAATCGTGAAAGGGTTCGATTGTGGCAAGGAGAAAGGGGGACGCGTGGGGTGAAAATTAGGCGAAAAGTGAGACAAAATGACACGAAATGGTCGCTCGTGCGGCTAGAGGAGATGGCACACGGATGGACACGCTGAAGGGAGGCAGCAAGACATATGGAGAAAAGATTGTGAAACAAAAAAAAGCTTAGAGAGCAAGCAGGAAAAAGACAAGACAGACGGGGAGGAAGAGGAGGTCTGAGAAGAGCATCTGTGTATCTTAAAGGAATACAGCAGCTTTTTGGAGGAGCACACACCAACTGTATGAACGATTGACTGGTTTCTTATTACATGAGAGGTTCATTCAGGTGGAATGTGTGTATTCAAACCTCATTAGACTTGGAACCTCCACACCTCTGAGTCAAACAATCACACATCAATTCTCCTCTGCTTCCAAGTGTTAATGAGCAAAAAGTGCATCCAAAGCTAATGAGCACGAATCTAACTACAGATGTGTGCGGTTGGAGGCTTCGGATTATTTTTACTGCTAAATTTCTAATGACATTTACAATGTTTGTCAGCATAAATATAATGGAATCCAAATATGGAGAGGAAGCTTTTTAAAAATGTTACGAGTTCAGAAACCATCGTGGGAACAAAACACTGCATCACTGTGGTTACATTCTTCCACAATCTGTCCAAAATAAAGAAGAAATAATAAAATGCAAGGATTTAGAGGAAAAAAAAAACAGCCGTGGGTTATAAACAGAGGACAGAGCTGCACTGGTGAAATGTGACATTAAAAGGAACCAGTTCATGATGAATCTATTTGTTTTAAATCTGTCTGTTAATGGCTGCACCATTATTTAATATGTCAGAAAAAACAACAGGAGGTTAAATTTTTTGTTCATATGTGAGCTCCTGCTGTTGTTTAGGGCTCGACCTGATATCACCAAGTAAACAGCAGAGAAGTTTGTTTTGCCTTATAATGGATGCTTAATGTGGAGATTCTCTAACATTAAAAATGCAGGCAAGGGATTGGTCTATATCTCCACCAGTCAGTATGTGTAAAAGATTAGGACTTTTACTATTAACACACAAATCACAATAGAACAAGTAGATCTTGATATTTTGATCTGGTGTTTTTAAATCTCAAAAAGTAAAGCTCCTCTAATAAGACTGCCCTCAGCTCTCCTGCATTAGATCACCGCCTGTCAATCAGACGTGTTTCTGTCAGCAGCTGCCTCATAGACCAAACAAGCCTATAATGTCAATGCCTTGTCACTCAGTATCTGTTCTTATCGAAGGAGTTGCCAGCTGAGTCATACTAACAGGGCTCTGCTATCCTGTTACGTATTAGTTACAGCAATTTGTCTCTGCTCCGCTGACAGAGTGAGACAGGCAGAAAGAGAAAGAGAGAGTCAACGGTGAGTGATGGCTGTTAGATAGCTATGCATGACAAGCCTCATTCCAACGAACTTCTGACACATAGCGATAATGATTCACACACGTGCTGCGCTTGCAAGCCCACACAGGGGCAAACAAAGCACACACACACACACACACACACACACACGGGTGAAAGCGTACACACACATATATAGGCCGTACAAAGCAGCCATTGTTGACTACTGGCGGCCCTTCAGTCAGTGCTTATGAATGTTAAAAACACTCAGTGCCTTGTGTGTGTGTCTGTGTGTGTGTGTGTGATATCCATGTCGCCCCTTACAACACATGTAGGGAGTCATGGATGTGTGTGATGATGTGTCAGCGTTGATGTCATCGGCCTCCATTCTAAGTCACTTCCTGCTCTGCTAATTCAACCTTTGAGGTTCTTGTGTGCACTTGTTAGGCTGCACATGTGTCCACACATTTGGTTGTTGGGACTCTGTGTGTGTGTGTGTCAGAGTGGGAGTGTGCAGTTATGTGCAGGTGTGTACCTCGGAGGTGATGGAAGGGAGATTCTCATTGATCCTTTAATATCTGGCCTGAGGCTAGGAGAGGGAGCCAGAGAGCTGCAGAGAACGTGGGATAAAGGTGTTGTTGAGAGCAATAAAGCCAAACAAGAAGTAAAAAAAAAAAAAAAAGATAACCGACGCAGAAAGCGATAAAAGACAGGAAACAAGGGACGTGCAAAAAAAAAAAAAAAACCGATAAGAGGCAGAGGCGGTGAAAGAGACAGGGCTAACGGCGGCGTTGAAATGCAGACACAACAAGAAACCTGGGCTGTTGGCGGGATTATGAGGGGTGTGTTTGTACCTGTGCCCTCACCGCCACAAGTTGGTTGGGGGGTGGGGGGTGGGGGGGTTGGTGTTTTCGGGGGAAGAGGAGCTTCGTGAGATAGTGTGATGAGAAAGGAAAGCAAAGTGGGAGGTGGGAAGAGAGAGATGAAAGGAGACAGATCGTAAATTTTCACCAGGACAGACAAATAAAAAGTCTCTCATACCCCGCCTCTCCTGCTCTATTTTTTTGCCATGAATGTGAGCCGGCCTTTGTTTTTCATGGAAACGCCCCGACCCCAAACTCTTCTCCCCTTGTGCCAATCACCCGAAACCATCCCTATAAAACTAAAACCATTGCAAACAAAAATCCCATATGCATTTCTTTATTCTCTCCTCCCAAATGACCAATAACACCACGCTCTGTACAAAAGCTAGTATTTATTCTCTCTTGAGTTACAACACAGTATTTTCACACTGGAGAAAAAATAAATAAACATCTTGTTCAATAAATAGTATAGATATGATCCATAAGATTTAGGCATTTCATCTAAGGCACATTGAAAACATAACAATACATCTGTTCTGGGAAAAGACATTTTCTTAACGTGCCAGGAGGGAAATCTCAGGATGTTTAATTTGTGTGTTCAGGAATGTGTGTTACTAAAAGGAAAAGTTCTATAAGTGAGACACTAAGAGTCAGAAATCTGCATCAATCAGAGTTTATCAATAGCAGTGAAGACACTGTGTGAGACTGATGTTTGTTCGAAGGCACACCGTGTATGGATTATGTGTTTAGATGAGAATAATGTGCTTTGTCAAACATCAAAAAGTTCATTATTGATATGTGCATGTGTCAACAAAAGTGGAGAGCAATATACAGGCGAGCAGGACAGAACTACAGCCCAATGATGTTACACCACACAGCCAAGTGCTTTCTAACATACAGCTCTACTGGTTCATGTTCAAAAGGGGATGCAGTGCAAGTGTGACAGGGTGTGTTCACACTCAGTGATCTGCACCTTGACCAATGTCCAGTTTGTCAGTGCGACTGCTGCTTAATGTGTTTAGCAGGAAAGCAAAGAAGTTTCTCATGTGGAATTAATCTCTCTGGAACTATTTCTTAGCGTTTTTATTTTAAGCTTTTATGAGCACTGAAAGCAGTGCGGGAAAGAATGATGCTTCATAAGGAAGAAAATACCACAATAAGTGTGTGTGTGTGTGTGTGTGTGTGTGTGTGTGTGTGTGTGTGTGTGTGTGTGTGTGTGTGTGTGTGTGTGTGTGTGTGTGTGTGTGTGTGTGTGTGTGTCCGGGCAGCATGTGTAGTGCTGTTGTAGGATTACTGTAACTGACCGGTTGGCTTGTGATTACTCAGCAGTACCCCTCTGCTGGTCCAGTTTCCAGTGCTCATCTCCTGACTCACGCTTCCCCGCTCAGCTTCCTCTCCTCTTTCCTGCTCTGTGCACTCATCACCCCTCTGGCCATTTTTCCTCCTCTTTTGTCTTTCACCCATTCAGACATTTTCCCTTCTTCCTTTAGAGAAAATGAATGTTTGCTGATTCACACATCTGGGGTCACTGAATCAGTATTCAGTCAAAGGCTGCACTGTCTGTCTCTCAGTCTGTGTGTGTGTGTGTGTGTGTGTGTGTGTGTGTGTGAGTGTGTTCATGTGCTTATGTCGAGCTGATTCTGTGCAAAGAACAGATTTATTTTTATACCGTGTCTCAGTGTCCAGCCTGAACATGTCCTATCCTCTCAGTCTTTTCTTGAGACGGTTAAAGTCCTTCGCCGATCGCCACAGCCAGCTCTGCAACTCTCGCAGTATCCAAAACCCCTCCACCTTCCTGGCGAAGTCGTTCATTGTCGGCTGGACTGATAGGAGCGAGGAGGAAGAAGACGACGGGGAGGATGAAAAGAGTGGACTCAAGGGAGGTGAGAGAAGGGAGGTGCCCCTCCGTAAAGACAGAGGGACGGTCTGAGGGAGGAGGGTGTGCTCCTCGCCACCTCCAAACTGGTACAGCAGAGACAGCGTGGATAGGGGAGGTTGGAGTGTAGCGGAGAGGAAGGAGCGAGGAAGACGATGCTGGACACTGGGCGGAGAAGAGGTGGCATCTGCGTGTGTTTGTCTGTCCTCCATTAGCTCTCTTTTTCTGTGAACGATGAATCCATCTTCTTTTCGGAAGAAGTCCGGATGGTGTGTGTTCAGGTTGTAGCTGTATGACACTTCAGACAGACCCTCCTCTCCCTCCACATTGATACTCAACAGCCTTCTTGTACTAACCCATGTCCCCTCTTCTTCCTCCATCTCCACCGTCCTTCTTCCACTGGCAGTCCATCTGCTCCTCCCCGGCTCCTCCCTCTTCTCTCTCCTGCCTCTGTCTCCCTTTCCTTTGTCTCTCACTCCACCGTTCCTTCCTCCGGCTGTGGTCACCTCTCCTCTCCTTCCCTCTTTCCCTTTCCTTTTTTCCATCACGTCCACTGTCACAGCAGCGTCCCTTTCTCCTCTGACCACCTTTGTCCCACTTCTTCTTTGGCTGCTACGCAAACCAGACTCTGTTCTGGTTCCAGCTCTGGATCTGTACAGGGTCTGGCTCATGAGAGGAGCTGGTCTGTTTCCGCCCGTGCCTCTCTCTCCAGCATTACTTCCTATGTGTGCAGATTGAGGAGGAAGTGCATAACCGAGGGTGGTCATGAGTGCAGATATTGAGCCCAGAAGTCCGTCTAGACCTGTGCAAAAGTGCAGCAGGGAGGTCTTGAGGGACGGGCAGAGGGTCGATCCGGCTAACTCCCTGACAGCTGCTAGCAGGACAGAGTAGGCCTTCTGGTTCTGGGCCAGACGGGCTTGGTTCTCCAGGCCGTGCCACAGCTCCAGTCGGGTGGCAGCACTCGGCAGAGACAGAGCAGTACTGTTGGGTCGCGGTGGAGAGAAGTCTTTCTCATTGAACGGAGGGCCAAGATAGGTCAACTGGATGAAGAGATGTTTAAAATTATTATTATGCAAAAAAAAAAAAAAACATTATCATGCACTTCATGAGCGCTCCTGTCATGTTTCTAATAAACCTTCTATAAACAGAAAAACATGCACAGCTAATACAAAAGCATCTGAAGTGTAAACTGAGACCGGTCTGATCCGAATTAACTGCTCCTGTTTCTTTGTCTTGACAGAGTTCTGTCACCACATTCAGAGATCGCAGCAAAAAAAAACAAAAAAACAAAAAAAAAACAGACTAAGAATAAGTTTTCTCAAAACTGTGACCACCAAATACTCAGTGGGATGTGGACAGCTGTGTGTGTTCTGCAGTGTATGTGCACGATCTAAAGTCTGGTTGTAATATCTGAGAGGCGTCTCCACACTGAGTCCATTTTATTGTGATCTAAATATTGATTTTATCCAACCCTTCAAGCAATTTAATGTCAATAAAATCAATAATTAAATCAGATGTGTTTGCATAAAACTACAAAATTTCTTGGTGAAAAAGCATATTTTTTCTACTTCTAGTTGATAAAAATTAGTGAAACAATACGCTAAAAGAAAACAGTAAAGAGTAAACAAGTAAACTACTCACATAGACGTCTTTGATTTCCTTCAGCTGATACTCCAGATACTTGGTCAGCTCGTACGTACTTTCTATTGAACTCCTCTCACTGGCCAGGCTGTGGGATGGATCCGCAGCCATCGCCATGGCAGCAGCCAACAGCAAGACGAGCTGGCGTTGACAGACTGCAGAGAAATGAAAAGAGGCTCTAATTAAAAGTCAGTCAGACGCGATGAGATGTTTCTTCAACGTCATCCACGTCTCTGGTATCCAAGTGTTAATTAACCCACACTGCAGAGGTATTTATAATAATAACAATGAGCCCAAATTTATTTCAGCTCTTATTTTCTCAGACATTTTGTGATTATTTGACTTGGGTGTTGGACATTTTATAATGAATCTGATGATTGAGAGCAGTTTTTTTTTTTTTTACATTATTCTGGTTTATTTCTTTGTCTCTATGGCGACGGCCTCCTCGTCTGTTTACATATTGTCAGGTCAGGGTTATCTGACACTGCCAATAAAGCTTTTTCCGTTTCCAATCTAATTTTAGAGGTTTCTGGCTGTCGGAGGTTTACTCTGGCTTCAAATAAAACCTCACTTAATAGCTTCAGACAGTCAGACAAATGACTCCTATGTTCAATGAAGCAGACTGTCAGGCAAACAGCTGCTCCAACACACACACACACACACACATTCATTCCTGACTGATAAACCCAAAAACAAAGACATGTGGCTTTCTTTAGAAACACAAACATTAATGTGTGTGTATGAGTTGCATGTTTGCTGTGAACTGTTGTTTATGTTTCGGAGTGTTTGTGTCGGTGTTTTATGTTACTATGTGAGTGTTTGTTAGAATGTTTGTAGCCTTAATTATATATGTGGATTAAGTCACATTGCTGAGAGTGTACACAATGATTTGGTGTGTGTGTGTGTGTGTGTGTGTGTGTGTGTGTGTGTGTGTGTGTGTGTGTGTGTGAGAGCAGGAGCAAGACGAGTTGGGTTGTAACACTGGAAACCTTTTAGTCGTCCTGTCTCTGGTTTCAAACAGAGTAAATTGGAGCTGAAAGGTGGTTTTCAACATTAAGGAACTTCATGTCCGTCCACTTTGTCCTCTTTGTCCCATGCTTGCTCTCTCTGGACGCTCTCACTTTCTCCTTCCTCTTCATCACTCTCTGGTCACAACTTTTCTGTCTCATCCTCCTGACACACGTCTCATGATGGTCTCTGATTCGTGCTTGCAATTATGAACAGAACATGCTGCCGTTCAACAGGTGTGAAATACTCACTGCACCCCGTCTCCTTTTCTGTTTCCCTGCTTCAGCACATCAGTCCCTTTCTCCGCTCAAATTAGTCACACTAAAACGTTCCTTTCTCCCTCATCACAGCTTTCTCCTTCACGCTTTTTCCACTTTTTCTCCTCTCATGCCTCCAAGGCCTGCCGCAGGTCAAAATAACAGCAGCCAATTAACCCTGATTAACTCTCCTACTCTGTCTCTGGTGCCTTTTTTCCTCTTTTCCTTTCATCTTTCAGGATGGGCCTCACAGGAAGTTTAAGAGACTTAAATGAATAGCCTCAACACCTTGAAAAAAAAACCCTTAACAGACTTGAGTAACTCTGACCTAAAATAGTCAACACCTTTTTTTCCAATGACTCAACGTCTTGTCGTATCGGTATGCACTCCCAAAGAGGGTTGGGTAGAAACCCAGTGATGTTATGTGCAGTATACATTATTGTATAGAATAACAAGACACTGAAGAACAAACACGAGAAGCATTCACATATATGTAAATAACAGGGAACATATAAGAGTCCACACAGAGAAGGTGAAACTGTTAAAACTGTGTCTGTGGTGAAGGCGCACAAATCAATCCAAATATTACACTGACAAGTATGTTTAATAAATTAATAATGTGCACTACAAATTGAGTTTGTCCTGACATTTAACACACAAACGCAGCTTTTACTGACACATTGTGAAACCGGCAGTTACAAATTAAAATAGGATTAGACGTGCTCGTCACTGAGGTGAAGTGACAGCTAACTGCTAAAAAAGTTGAAAAAAAAAAACCAAACATAGCTGCTAACTCTTCCTCTACCTGTCGACCCAAAGGTGTCGACTACATCAAAGCATCCGCCCAAACTGTTTTCTAAATAACTGTGGTTGAGCAATTCACACACACACCTGGAAATCAGTCAAGCAGGACTATCCCTGTCAGCCATGCCTCCTCCATTCTCTACAACCACAATAGCCTCATCACCTGTCAGGGGCAATGTGCATCTTTTAGCCATGTTTGAACATTTGGATCTCATCAAGCATCAAGCTCCTCCCACTGAACATCCTCCATTAGAATGAAAACACGCCGAAACCAACACGACATCGTTGACTCTTGGAGTAAACAGCCCTGAAGGGAAAGGACGCACAGTGTGCAGAGTGCATTTGAAAGGAATAAACAGGTACTGAAAAAAAAAAAAAAATGAAGCCTGTAATGGAGAAAGAAAAATCTTCTTGGCAAAAATCAAGCCAAACGTTTCCAAACTGTTTCCCTTTGTCTGCAGCCACATGCTCGGAGATGATTGCCAGACGTGAAAGGCTCTTGTTATTTTTGATTGAACACTGACATGTCTAAAAGCAGCCGCTGCTGTGGCTAAAAACAACCTCTCTTTTGTACGAGTAAACTCAAATCGTGAGCCATGTTGTTGTTATATAATATTAGATTGAGTAACTACGTTACACTAGAGTCGGCATCCAGCCTGACTTCAAGGCGAGCCCTGCAGGCTCAGGGCTGCGTCTGTGTACCTGGCAGGGGAAGCACACTCCGCAGGGCAGGGTTGAAACCAGAACATTCTCCGCAGGAGGATTGCATTACAGCAACACAGGGGTTCCCTGCAACAGCCGACCATGACCTGCCTCTGTGCACTCGTGTGTGAGTGTGTGACTCTACATACACATACCTATTAGAGCTACACACATGGGAGCTCCTTTTATTCACAACAGATACATACTATATATATATTTTTTTTTTATCCTCGGTTTGTTTGCTGGTGTAAAGTCAGATGTGGCACTCAGGAGTCTGGCTGCCAGCTGCGAGTCCAACGCAAAGCTCTCAGAGCTCCAAATAGGTCAAAATGAAACCTCCCCACCGCAGGGTCACGGTTCAGAGTTGAATTTTTGGACACGGAGGGCAATCAGTGTGTAACACATTCGACATTTTACACTCCAGACGATATTGTAGTAAAGCAGTGACCCTGTGTTTTTGGGTGCTGCACTGATTCCATGCGCGACTTGGACTTGTGTTTCATCTTTCCCAACATGCACCACCCTTTGAGGTTTTTAAACAAGCGCTTAAAACAGAATTTGGTATTGTGGGAAAACCATGTGCAAGTAAATCTCTCCAGTCTGCTCCAGGAAAAGCTCGTTCTGGTGCCAAAAAAAGGTTGCCCTTCATCACTGTAACCACTTGAAAGAGGTCTTAAACAGAAAAGGCAACATCAGTATTTGACAAAAAAAATCAGGTCATTTTGTTTATCATTTCCTGTACAGCATTGATGAAGACAGCAGCAGGATAACGTCACATTCGGCAAACTGTGAGAGTGACAACTTTTAACCTCAGACATTTTTTTTCACAACCCAAATTGACTCATCACTCTTCGCTCTCATGCAAAACAATTCAGCTACAGCAGGAGACAATACTAGAAAACATGAAGCCACTGATGCATCCGTCCACACATTTCAGTCCCTCATGTCACATTACTGTACATACTGAGTGACAGATCCACCCCAGATCTGGCCTGGATTAAAGCTGATTTAATCCGAATTCTCTGAAATGTTTTAATATGTTTTCATCTATCCAGACTTGTCTAAAAGAATCTGATTATAATCTCTGATAAAACAGTCAGCTGCCAAGCTCACATCATATTATTCAGAGCGGGCAGCGGAGTTGGCAGAACTTTTCTCGTCGGCCTCCAAGATGTCAGAAAAAAATTCTGACAGCTAAAACAAAAAAAAACCCACAAAGCTGCTTTCAAGCTAACATTTGGGAAAAATTATTTAGATGTCACTCATTTATTGGTATAAATAAATTTCAGCATTAAAATTAGCAGAATCAATTCAACCGATTTTATATAATGATGTAGTCTGCAGGGGTCGTGTCCATTCAGATTAAAGCCAACTTTCATTTAATAGCTTTTTTTTATATATATATACTTTTCCTCACATCATGTTCCCAACCATCCTGTAAGAAAAACTCTAATGAAACAGTCAAAGATCAACTCGTGAGCTCGGACATCTTATCATCCAGAATCAGACGTGTGATATCAGGTTATGGAGTGAATGGTTCACCTCACCTCAAAACTCCTCCCATTTACTTTGGAGGTCGGAGCTGGACTGGACGTGTCACCGAAAATCTGTGACATCAGAAAACAGTGTGAAGAACAACGAACTTTTCCCCCAGCTGAGGTCGTAAAACCTGAACTCTCTAAAAACATGATGAAAACATGACCTTAAAATCCAAGATGGCTGCTCCACACAAAATTCTTTATAGATCAATCATAAACACACACACTTTTGTGGACATGTTGCTCCAATGTTTCGCCAAACACCACACAATATATTGGACCTGATATTTCTAACAAATGCAAACCAGCCTGACTGTATTGTGTCTTTTCCGACCGTGCATTAGTCGCTGTGTGAAGCATTATTTTTAATGACAGATGTGTTTACTGAAATCTTCACACCACAGCCACAAAATGTGTTTACGCTGATCAGTCATCTCATTCAGTTTGCACCCATCCTCTCGCATATTTGTTGTCATCTAGATAACGCGGCAGAGACAGAGCTGCAGGCTGATTGTGCTGCTGCTGACAGACAACCTTCATCAGTGCCAGCTCAGAGGAAATGTTTGTTCTCAGCTGCACTCTACCTGCTGTCCTACACACACACACACACATAAACACACAGGTGGCTGCTGGTCGGGAGGGAGACATGCATCAACAGACTGATGAGAAGGACAGAGCCGAGGTGGACGAAGACACACATGAGGGGTGAGGAGGTGTGGGAGGGTTGACAATCTGGGGTCAGGGTCGGTGTTGTGTGTCTGTGTACAGTTAAAGGCCAGATTTATGTGCAGCCTGCACTCAATCAAGCGTGCATTCCTTCACTAACTCAACACACACACACACGCATGCATGTGCATTCAAAGTGTGCACTGCAGTGTTAGATCCATGTATGAATTAAAGTGAACCAACACAAACAGTCCACACACGTGCCTCCCATGAGGTTCCCTCCTCTGGATCCTCTTGGCACTGGACACATTCTGGGGTTTGCCAAACAACATCAATGACCCAAAGACAAAAGAAAAAAAAAGAAAATCCAATAAAAATCTTGTTTTCGCCCAGGAACTCTCTGAGCGGCCATTTCTAGCTTGTTGTCTCTGCTCTGTTTCTTTCTCGCTGTATTGTCTGTCTCTTTGTCACCTTATAAAACAATCCATTTTTTTTTTTTTTTTATATCTGTGGCTTCATGCTTTATCACCACGTTTGGTTTCAATTTGTTCGTCTCTTCATCTGTCCCACTCCTTAAATCTCCCTGAAACATCAAACTTCCATTTGAAAGTCTCCTTCCTTTCTATATCTAATTGCTTTTCCCCTCTCTTCCTTTCACTAATTGGCTCCACTCCTTCCCTACATCAACATCATTCACTCCCTTCTTCCCCTTTTTCAGAACTTCAGTTTTTAATTTACCTCTACACCCCCCCCCACCCACTCTCTCTCTCTCTCTCTCTTTCTGCTACACCCATCTCAACTATTTCTCATCCCAGCCTCATGGTTTTTACGTCAAAAAATTTTTTATAAAGAGAATC
>JAVQJX010162092.1:0-10556 GCA_036025115.1 Ambassis agassizii
AAAGTGAACAGAAATGCTTTTTACCAAGAAAATGTTACCTGTGGATACATTCAATTTCACCTCCATGTGAAAAACAAGGGGGGAAAAAAGAAAAAAGGTCACCAGAGAGAGCACTTAAAACGTGTTTTGTGCGCTCTATATAAATGTCTACCAGTACATTGTGATTCACTTTTGCACTCTCCTGACAAGTCTTTCCATCCCTGCTGTTGTTCAGCATGTTTTTATTTTTTACCTTTTCATTAATTCAGCCAAAGGACGAATGAAGTGCAATGTTTATTGTTGGTGAAAACATCCAAACATCCTTTTCTGTGCAGTTTTTCAAGGTAACTGGCAGGTAGGTCCAAACATGTTTGGCTTGCCATCAAGGTGTTTTTATAGATCTTCATATTTACAATGAAATAAGCTTTGGTGCCTTTAGAAAATGTGACAATTCAACCAGACCCCTGTATAAATATATACAAAGCCAGTTCTGGTCCTGCAAGGACAAACACAAACCACTTCTGGCTTTACCAGTGGGAGATTGTGTTATGGCAAAGTGTCATGCTGGCAAAGGCACAGTGTACCATTCCAATATATTTTTTAGCAAACCAAAACGGCCAGCAATGTCTTTTTAATTGGACTTTTTCACACTGCAACAAAGCATAAAAACAGTCCGATTCACAAGCCTGAGAAATCATAAGATCTTTATCAAACAAGCCTGTAGTGCATGGAGCATTTTACATGTTGTGGGAGCGATGTTAGCAGCAGTCAGTGTACATCTGTATCTCCTCTGATGTAATTCTGGACAATCTGATTAAGGCTAAATGCCATTCATTTAACATCGCTGGGAGAAAGATGAGGGGAGAGAAAACATGAAGGAAAGAAAGACAGATTGCCATGACCGGGATTTAAGTGGCTGCAGCACAGCATGGAGGAAGCCCCAGGAGACATTGCAAATGAAAAGAGGGGATAAAGTTTAATCTAATACATCGATTTACAGTAAAAGGAAGGGATGGCAAACGACAATGGATTCACGGTACACAAATCAATAGCAATTTAATCCCACTAGCCCCAACGCAAAACCCATACAGTCACACATACCTGAACAAACACACAAACGCCTTGAAAAGTCTGTGGCAGTAATTAAATTATCTAGAATTCAGGGTTCAGGCTCTATGCTGCAGAGAAGAAGATGAAGTGCTGCAAAGAAACACACTGGCCAATCCTCTCAGCTCCATTCATCCAAACTCTGCTTTGAGACTGTGTGAGAAAAGAATGGCCAAAAATGAACATTTGACTGTAGCAGTACACAGAATCAAGTGTAGCATCCGACTTTTCAATTAGAAAGTTCTCTTCCTTAAAAAAAGGACATTAAATGCTGACTTCACAGGTTTTTTTATTCTGTGTTGTTAAATAACTGTGATCAGTCTCAGAGGAGAAGAACAAAACACAAGGTAAACTCACAGTTCTCATCTAATATGAAGACAAAGAACGACCTTTCTGAAGTAGCGCAGCATAAAAACAACACAGACTGCATTAAAAGTGCAAGGATATTCGGAGCTGCTGGTGTTTCTGGATCCAGAAGAAACTTCCAATGCAGTTGTGCGTAAGATGTATTTCTGCCATCCCTAACCAGACCTCAAACACAGAGAGACTTTCACAGTGGGATCTGTTCCGTTTGCTGCTGCAAAACACTATGCTAGAGTGGATAGCCCTGGTAAACCATCGAGTGTAGCATGGCTAATCAATATGTTCCCCTGGAGGTACTTCTTCACTAGAAGGTTCAGGTTGTCATGATGGAAAACAACAACTAAAGCTTCTGTTTTTTTTCCATGTTTGACTCTATGAGCCATGTTCTCCTTTCTGTCTGCAAATGAAGACAGCATCTCTGTGATCAAACAGCTCCAGTTTGGTTTCATCACTTCCAGTCTGTAGAATCTGTCTCCAGGTTTTTGTCCCTAGCAGACTTAAGTCAGTTTTTCTTGCTCCAGTCCTGTGCACAACACAAACGCTGAGGTTGTGAGTACACTGAGCAATGACAAGACCAAATATTCAGCCTGAAACTGGAACAAACAAAGAGGTACCCAAGTGCCATTAGTGTTGTAAGTAATAACCAAAAGGAACTTTTTCATCATCCATTGATTAAGCTGCTTTTATCTAGATGTGTGGATATTGGGTAAAATTACTGGACTGGATATTGGAAAATAAATGTACAATCCGTCGACTCCATCAGCCCAGGATGTCCTTTGAGAGCAAACTGCATCCTGTAGACTTTTAGGAGAGTGCTCGTTTCGCAGCTTGAACATGATTACTTTGTTGATGACCAGATAAAGGTCCCATACAAATGTAATATAAACAGCCTACTTGATGAAGAAGGTAAACCGAAGCTCACTATTGAATTTTATTGTACTGTTTGTTGTTATATCCTCTCCTTGCGGGGGTCAAACCAATACAGAGATACATAATTGTATATTCTAAGCTTCACATTGTAGTATACATGCTCTGCCAGCTGGTAAAGCCATCAATGTCAGCCTGTTAGCAGTATTTCAAAGATTGTTAAGAATGTTACTGAAGTGTGTTGCGTCTTTTCTGCACTACTCAAGATGGAGTTTTGAAGCTAAAAGACATGAAAAATCCAAGCACAGAAATCACATTCATACAGATCACACCACACTGCTGAAGTAACAGCATGAACAAGGAGATATACATTATTTATGTGTCTGGTGCATCCGAGAGGTTAACATCCTCTCCTCATGTGACCTCATACATTCTTGATTCACCCACAGGCTACCAGACAAAACAAGCTAAGCCCCAAAATCACAGACTTCTTTTTCAGGCGACCGATTCATTTCTAGTTAATATTGGATAGATGAGGAGATGAAATACATAAGAAAAGAAGAAAATATTTCAGGAAAATGTTTCCCCTCGGATCCTGTTTTTAAGCTCAACAAACATAAAAAAGAACCCAAATCTGACATGAGGCTCCTTTAAAGAGAATCAAAATGTTGAGCACTGTGCCATCTCTGGGATCTGTACGAGCAGCACCGTTAGATTTCAAAATCCTACCCTGAATTAAAAGAGCAGTCCCATCTGATCTGTCACATCCACCACAGAAAGGCCTATGAACTTCAAAAACGTTTTAAAGAGTATTTGAAGCTGCTGTCAACCAAGTCTAATATAGCCCAGGGTTTTTTGTTTTTCAAAACTTCACAGTAAGTCATACCTACACAAGATGAACAATGTTTAAAGACCAGAGGATAAACATTATATATAGATCCCAATATTATGAACACAATGAACACTCATGGCTGTGTAGCTCAGATAAAAAAGAAAACATGTAATTATCTGCCCTACAAGCTGCACCTTGTTCAATATGCCACCACATCAACACATCCATCGCACCTCACCCCTTTTGTGAGCTGATCACTTTTTATTTAGTTACTTTTATTGCCATGGCAACCACAATCTCCACACTGATTGGTTCTCCTGTCCTGGATAGTGCTTAGAAAGACTATTACTATTATTTGTCTGATTTTTAAAGGCCATTATATCCAACGAAAATATTTGCACATTGTCACTTTATGTTAAATATCCAGAGGTGGGTGTGTTTCGTTGCAGGATGTTTAGGATTTTGTGGCAGTATTAAAGTGCTTAAATCTGTCTTAAAGTTTTATTAATGCAAAAGAAAAAAAAAAAAAAACGCACACATGCACACTGACAGAGCTTACATGTTCACATCTACACTGCCCAGCACCCACTCTGTGCTTAACATCATTCTGTGTGTGTGTTCATTTCCCCCTTTCAGTGCTACCTTTCAGTTCCCAGAGTCATTTCCATAGGTCATGGCCCCACCCGTCCACCCATCCACCCTACCCCCATAAAACCAGTCAGCTCCATTATGACCGCCCCTTTGTCCATACCAGATGTGATCTCTGTCTGTGTGTGTTGGAAAGGGGGCCCACAGCCCAGATGAACCTCCTCCACCCCTCCGTACAAACACATGGCAGTCCAAAAAGGCTGCTATCTGCCCTGCTGTGTTTACCCTTGCAGGTCTGAACAGGAGTCACAGCTCAGCACTGTGGTGTAAACCAAACAGTGGCTTGCACTACAACAGATACAACATACTGTCCTTGACACCAAGCAAACTTGAGATCAAGTTTGGAATAAAAAAAACCTTGCAGGAGGGAGTGCAGAGGTGGTTTGACAAGTACATTCTTGCACATCAATTTTTCATCAAATAAACGGGTTATACCACACGTGGACTTGTGCCATATTAATTGTGCATATGCAGCAGTAAACGTCTGCTCCTGCAAAACAGAAGAAGGTGTGGATGCTAAACAGATTGAGAATGGGAAAGGAGGGGAAGGAAGTACATCTGTTTGAGCTACCCATCTTATAAATATGCAGCAGCTTGATCTTGACCTAAAGGTTAGACAACCAGCACCCCAGTGGCAGCTGCTCCAAACCAGACACACAAAGACATTTCAAGGAAGAGCCTTGAGCAAAATAATCTCCATCGTCATCCTTCGGCACCAGTCTGTAACCATGTGCTTTCTCGATTTCTGCCCACAAAGATCTCAATAAACTGGGGTCAGAAGGCCTACTGTGTCAACATTAATGTGCTGCCTTTGCTAACAGTGACGAGTTATGTATTCACTTAATTATTTCACACCCATTCATATTTTCCCCTCTCTGTCGTGTCATCACAATTTCTCACTGTAGTCATGTGCAAATTCAGCCCAGCCCACCTGACAGTCCAAGAGCACGACCGTCTCAGATAAATGACAACATCACAATCCACACAAACGCAGAGAAAAGCCCTCCTGAATGGGGCAAGGATGGGGGAGGTTGAGAGAACCCGAGGTAGTTAATGGAGGCCAGCGAGGGGAATGCTTTTTGAAGCAGCTGACTCACAGCTCAGACTGAACTGTCTGACGGTCTGATTGGCTGCTCCGGTGCCTGGCCCCCCGTCCTACATCTGCAACAGGCTTAGGTTATTACAGTCTGCACAGCCACACTAAGCTATCAGCTCCACATCCAAAAAACACCCATGGGAAGACTTTCATAAAGCAGTTGTTAAATTCTTACTCATACAGTCATAGTGCATAAGAAAGTAACCGCTATATTAAAATGACAGTTATGTGTCACAAATGCGCCCTTCAAATGTGAGAAAAAAAAGCGTGATAAACCCGTGTTGTTTGTTTGACCTCATGTGACCTGAGATCAGACAATATGAAAGGTTACTCCCTTCATTTCCTACACTAGGCTTTGCAACCTTAATGATTTTCCTTCTTCCCGTTTTAAAATCTCTCCCAACAGCAAATATCTTGTTAGATAACATCTGTTTGCTTCAGGCTAACATTTTTATTAGCCTCATTCATATCAAAGTAAAAAACATGCCTCAGCTTTAAACAGCAACTTTACTTAAGAAATTTGCGCAAACACAGGACGGACAGGCTTTCACAAACAGACACCAGCTTTTTGTAAAAAAAACCTGATGCACAATCAGAACATCAGCACCTCTGTGAGAAATGATATTCACATCATATTATAAACTACAGAGAAAAACAGGTAGTAGCACTTTGGTTTGCTGCTCTGTCAGCTTGTGGTTTTCCTCTGAACTTGAATATAAGAAAACACAAACACGCTCACACACAAGACAAATAAAAGTAGTGTAGTCTTAAATTATCATTCTCATCCACATCATATCTTGTCAGAGATGAAAAATGGATTTACGTTTGTTGTAATATGAACCTCAACCACATCTCAACATTAAAGTGAATATATGACAACAAACAGGGGCCCGACTGGAGCCCGATTTAACCCTGACATTTTTAACGGGTGCGTATTTGAATGACTGAAATCTGTTCAGAATGATCTGAATAAAGAGTGCAACAATGAGTTATGAGTCCCAACAAAGCACTTAAAACAGCAAATGTCAACAAGAGAAGAAATTTTGGGTCGGGTCCAGGCTCGGGCAGAGAATCTAAACTACAATACAGGTCCATCATCCACGAAAAATGTACCATAAAATCAACAGTTCACACCAACATGATGTTGCGAAATAACACAAAAAATTCTGTACACTTATGAAGCCATGATCACCAACCTGCAATCAGAGACGCTACATCAGGATAACAATATGACGCCAGCTTCCTATTTGGACTCAATGAGGACCCCAACACACCCTTTAATAATCTAACCTGTTGGTCATTACCTTCTACTGCACCTCTAAGCACAGCTTGGAAACATCTATTTGTGTTTTTCTGCAGTTTATGTGTTTCTTTTTTGAGACAGCGAAACAAACAAGCACATAATTTCAAAACAAGACCAAAAAAAAGAACAGGTGTCTTGGTGGACTAGTGGTACATTCACATCATGCCTACAGGTAGCACCATCACTGCAACTACATGGATTTGCAAGTCATTGTTATTTCTACCCAACATAAACAAGCGTAACTGTCAAAAACAGAATGAACAAGAAGGGGTTTATGATTCCCTGGCCTATCAATGAGGGAGCGCAGGATCGGGGGAGCCATTCATTAAAGCCTTGGTGCCTTTGAATCCCATGGTCACTGGCATAGCTTCAGCCTCTCAAATTAGTTGTGGTTCCTTGCGCCGGGACAACGGGCGTCCAGGGTCACCCGCATGCCTGGCATTCTTTCACTGCTCTTACTGACAGCGGCACCAAACAACCACCAGAATAAAAAAAAACGCTACACAAGCAGTTTGTAGGAACACACAACAGATATTTTTTATT
This sequence comes from Ambassis agassizii, assembly GCA_036025115.1. NCBI lineage: Eukaryota > Metazoa > Chordata > Actinopteri > Ambassidae > Ambassis > Ambassis agassizii. The sequence goes on from JAVQJX010162092.1 coordinate 6,739, forward strand.
CTAAAAAAAAAAATGCCCCCAGCAATAAGAGAGGGGGGTTAGAACACAGTGCTGATGAAAGTTAGTGCAAAACATCCACTGACAGCGTTCTCTATGGATTCATCACCACATAACCCTATGAAAAAGAGGAAGCAGAGCCCCCCCCCCCCGATGTGGCCTTGACGAAAACTCCCATGACTGTTGCCTTACAATGAAATATCCATTCCACTTCCACAGAACAACTGAGCAACACATTCTGCAAAAAATACAGATTATCATCCCTTTCTCTACGTTACAAGGGTGATCACTGGCAGGACATAATCATAACAACCATAAAAAATGTTTTGCTCTATTATATATGCACTAAATGTGTGATTAAAAAAAGGTGTTGCTATGCATCCCTGTGTGTGAAAATGACTCTTGAAATCCCATGAGGCAGAGGGACACTGTGTTCAAGTGGCATCTGACAAACAGGCAACATGAACAAACAGCTTAAGTGGCTAATTAATTATGACATTAGTTTCCACTTTAATTTAATATTGTCAGATTCATATGAACACATAACTAGGATCAAAATTTGGACTCCGGCTTTGGACGTTTTCAGCTAAATTCTTGTCTAATTTCCTGTTTATTTCTTAACATTGTCATCACACCAAATTCAAGCCTCAGATTAGGCATGAAACCCTAATTTTTTGCAACAACATGCCAGCATTTTGTCAAAGGTGTGTCAATGGTTTCTTCAGGAGCGTTCCTTAATGCCAGCTCTATCTTTTTCCACAGTGGTTATTTTGCACGGTTACAATGCACTGTTAAAATGTTGTGGCACTTGACTTCCACACATTTTGCTCATTAAAAGCTGCAACAGCCCTGCGTCGAATAGAAGGTGTGAAAGAACCAGTAAAATTATTACAAATGACGACAGAAATCTGTCGTTTCTTCACCTCATCACCCATACGAATGTCTGAACAGTATTTCCTACACATCATCTCCCCACCACACATTTACACTCTATAAGTAGCTTATACAATCTATACATTCCCTGTATATTGTGGGTGGAACATTGCACGTCTGAAACACAACAGAATCCCTTGTGTGCGTATAAACACACCAAAGCTTGATCCTGATTGTACCATCTTCTGCACAGTCCAGCATGTATGAAATTACGACACAATGTAAAAAAGATGCTTCTAAATCTCAGGATATTTGAGGAATTTCCTTACAAGTAGAAACCCTGGAGGAAAAATGATGCTAAGACAATAATCTGAACAGATCCCTGCATCCACTGCTGTCATGGATAGTCAGGATTGATTTGGAGTCTCCCACGACAGCGGAGTCACTCAGGATGCTGACACAACATTCATCCTTTATAACAGCCACTAGATAAATGTGACTGTTTACTTACTATGCCCAAAGGGGAACAGGGGGGGGGAGAAGTGTAAAAGAAGAGCAGAAGGTGGGAGGACTGAAGCAAAAAAGAGGCAGAGTGACAAAGCATGAGGATGGAGCACATTAGACTGGTAGGATGAGGAGAGCACACTAGTGACACCACCTAAATTTAAGCCCACTGCCAGCCTTGGATGTGTGTGTGTGTGTGTGGATAGATGCTGCTAAAGCAAGTGTGTGAGCTGCAGGGGTGTGGTGCTAAACGCACAACAGCAACGTGACATGTAAAGGTGTCAGTGAAGGTGTTCTCTGGTTGTAGAAAAAGGTGTAAAAATCTAAAACGGATATTCATGCCGGTCACAGCTGCTGATTCTTTATCTGCATCTAAAATATTGGATTCTTTTCTGATGTAAATGATGCAGCTCGGAGCATGGACCCACGCCATGACAATCCTATTGCTGGACAAAGAGAGCGGAATTCCCTTCCCGTCCTATGCGTCTATGAGCCAACATATCAATTTAATAATACAGCGGCTGCATCAGAGAGATGGTATGTGAGGACACGACCATGCTTTTGGCGTGTGGAAGTTCTAATGAGATCTTTATGCATGCTGTTTGAAAAAATCATGCTTCTGCACTCATGGTGAGCTTCTCTCTAGCTGCACACACAAAGGAATGTGACACAAAGGAAACGCGTGAGTCTGCGAATCAATAAGAGAAAACACACACACACTGCTGTTAGCACCTATGAGGAAAAACATCCTCCATATTTTAGCTTTTAAAACAAAAACTGAACCCATTTCCTGCTGCAAATGAGAATAAAAATGTCAGCACAAAGAGAGCAGGCAGCAGCAGCAGCAGCAGAGTCGTCTTCCTAATGAGACGCTGTAAATACCGAAACCAATTCACAAATCTGCTCAATCCTGCTCATCTGTTTCCACAAACACCTCATTACACTTAACTCGTTCAAGAGACTGAAAGACGATGCCAGGTTTGTCTTTAAAAACAGTTCAACAGCAGCCATGTTCATGCAATGATTCACAGTAAAGCTACTTTCAAACCTGTCAAATGACGTTAAAACCGTTGTTTTTTTTAACGGGAGTTTAACGTACGAAGTCCGCTACACGCTGAGAAACAACTCTCATCTTTTAAACAGGATTATATTTGATTAAACAAACACATTACAACATTACACAAACATTATTGATCAAATATAACCAGAAAAACCGTAACTTGCGATTGTAGCTAAACTAAACAAACTGCTAGCGATAGCAGCTAAAAGCTAACAGGCTAATGATGTTAAAAAAAAAAGAAAAGAAAAAGAAAAAAGTAAAGATAAACTCCCGTAATAGTTTATTAGCTTGTGGTATAAACTAAATGATGAAAGGATTGTGTCAAATAACACAAACAGTGACTGTAACTTCAGTCCGAAACACAATCACTGTCACAGATAATGAAACGAACACACAAATATCGGAAAACATCCACAAAGTAAATGAATAACTAAAGCTTGTTGTGAAGAAAAAACAAAAAACAAAACAAAAAAAAGCAGACATCCACATCATCATTTCACTTTATATTTTTATACTGTTACTGTTACAGTTTCATATTTAGTATAGTATGTTTAATTTTTAGTTTTTATCTATTTATTCTTTTTTTATCGTTTTCTCACTTTTTCTGCTTGTGCTGCTGTAACAAGTGAATTTCCCCGTCCGTGGGATCAATAAAGTCTAATCTAATCCTCTCTGTGAACCTCCGGACTGTGGACAGACTCCGAGAGGCCAGTTCTGACCCCGAGCAGCCAGAGGCCACTCTTCTTAAGCCCGGTGTGACTTTTAGCTTCCTGCTCCCCCTTTTCTTTTCTTTTCTTTTCCCCCCCCTAAACAATAAACATTCCTCAGACAGGCAGCAGCAGGCTGGCCGCAGACCCTGCGCCATCTTAGACACACTCTGCTTCTTCGGGCTTCTTGAACAAAGAGCTTTTCTAACGGAACTCACCGGACACGAGGGTGTAACTTTCAAGAGAAACAAAAAAAACTTCTTCTGTGTTCATTTAAAGAGACTTTACCTGTATTTTCTTGTATGCTTGTCCCGAACAGGAGGACGAGCAGAAAGCATGCTATTGCATCCATCGTGGCTCCGGACCAGACTGGCACCCGACTGCTAACTTCTCCCTGCTCTGAGGAAGGTAGGCGCTGATTGGCTGAGAGCGTAGCATGTCCCGCCTCCTCAGTGCCTGCTCAGGGAAAGAGCCATTCTGATTGGCTGAGGGATCTACCACGCCCCGCCCCATTGGATCAACTGTACCACTCCTGTAAACAAACACTAGCTATTCACTATAAATGTAAAAAAAAAAAAAGCATGCTTTCCCCCCTCAATTTACATTCATATTACAGCTACACACAAAAAAAACAATCTATAAAAGTAGAATCCCGGAAAACTACAATACCAAAACTA
>JAVQJX010162171.1:0-24049 GCA_036025115.1 Ambassis agassizii
GTACACCATGTCTGTGTCACTGTGGCATCTAAAGATATTTGCTGTGCTTCTTCAGTGAAAACATTGAACTGCACCGTTGTACTGTTTTAAACCAAAAAAATGAATACAGGACCTCTGCGCTTATCAGATGCAAATACATACATCTGAGAAGTGTGACGCACTCATAAACAGCAATAAAGTGTGATGGTGAAACATGACATAGTTACTGATTGATAAACTCCCCACGCTGCAGTACCACTGTCTCCAACTGTGTTTCCCCTGATTGTGACCCATTGAATGACCTGTGTAATTGGTCCACACAAATCACTAACCACAGGGGCAAGAGGTGGGTTTCCCATCCTCTCATACGTGTGTGTGTGTGTGTGTGTAGTCCTAGTCACTGATCCAGTTCACAGATTACTCTTTTGCACAGATACACCTGGCCACAATTGGCCTTTGACACCAAAAGGATACGGGGTAATAATATCTTTCAGCAATCTGTCAAAGTATTTCTGTGACCACATCAGTGAATTGGATGCTAAAGCTGTAAAACTGGTCAGCAGGGGGTTCATTCAAACTATACATCCATCCTGGTATTATGTTTGGCCGTAAATGTGAAGTAGATTGTTGGAAACAGCATTAAATTGCATGTGATTTAAAATGTGTGACATTCCTCAAGCAGGTTTAAACCCTGCAGGGCTGCCACTCTGGGGCACTGTTTCATGCACCATTTGTGTTGCCAGCTTCAGAGTTTATAAGAATTCCAAAAATTAAAAAAAAAATGTTTTGAAAAATATGCTGAAAATGTGAAGATACTGCAGCATTTTACTACAATTGTATTTAATTCTCCTTTATCCAAGACGTTTACAACATAGCATGCATTCAACAGCGTGCCCTTGGCTCTGCACTGGCCTTGCTGTAAGCTCATTTTGCAGTCTAGATGATTTAGTATGGTACCTAATGGCACAAATGTAGAGTAAAAGCTGCTAAACTCAGTCTGTGTACCTTTTAAGCAGACATAAATCTTTATGGGGTAAAATAAAAGTATAAATGGTGGTGTGTGTAAGGCACGATGCGGGAAGATAAAGTCCTCAGGGGTGAGGCTGAAATGATGCGCGTCTTAAAACATAATTCATGCATGTTTAGGTTTGTGGTTGTGATGACTTATGAGTATCAATATTACTTCAGGTCACAGATTATTTCCACTTTTATTTTTTTCCACCACAGCACTGCCAGAGAGTCCTTAAAGCATTCTTGAGCGTATGATTATCTTCATAATGTGAGAGGGGCGGGCGCAATGCGCGCAGCTCATGAATATGGAGGCGCAGGGCTCCACGGACACTCCCTCTCTGCTGAACTTGTGAAGCCAGCAACTCCAGCTCGGACCAGCAGTCAGTCAGTCAGTCAGCAAGCCAGCCAGCCAGCAGTGGACTCAGCCGCCGCATGGCCACTGTGTAAACTTTCTTCAATAACAAGTGGAGACTGTCGGATAAGGAAGAAGCGCAGACGCTCGGATAGGTTGAGGGACTTACTAGGAAGTGGTCTTCTATGAATGTGGAACGTGTGCTCCGCTGATCAAACTGTTGTTCCCCACTCGTGCATGTTCAAACCAGAGAAGAGCTCTGGTGCCGTGTGTCGGCCAGACAAATAGTACAAACGAGTGGCAACAGCAGTCCGGAGGCATGATTCTGAGACGGGGCTCAGTGGTTGCTGCCCTTTTGCTCTGCATTATTGCGAAGGTACGTGGACTGCTTCAGCGAAAACAGCGGGGAAGGTCACTCAGTCCAGCCGCTTGGATGCACTTTGATTGCATGTGTGTCGCCTCGTTTGTGTTAACATTACATGTTAAGCATGCCTCTTGCAAAATAGTGTTCTCACAGTCAGCTTGTTTCAAGTGCATAATACTATAGAGTGACTTGGAGTTGAGCTTTACGCGCGGCGTTTCAGCGTTTTCTAACCAGGTCAAAGTTTTCCACTGTATTCACTGTTCTGTCTCCAACAGGTGTCAGAGGGATCTGGACAATTCGAGCTGCAAATCTTATCGATGCACAATGTGAACGGAGACTTGATGAGCGGATTGTGTTGTGATGGCACACGGAACAGCGGGGATAGAAAATGCACACGGGACGAGTGCGATACGTTTTTTAAAGTTTGCCTGAAGGAATACCAGTCGAGGGTTTCTGCTGCAGGGCCCTGCAGCTTCGGAATGGGATCTACGCCTGTCCTCGGAGGGAATACCTTTTCTTTCAAGAGCCCTGTCAGGAATGACAAATCCAGGATAGTTTTGCCCTTCAGTTTTGCCTGGCCGGTGAGTTGGAGACTTAAAAAAAAACCCTTTCCTGAAGCGCATCTCCAAAGAACGCACATGAGGGAGAGAGAGAGAAAAGCCTGTTTGCAGGGCAATTCTGTGCAATTACTATCCGTCAATCATTCTTCCCCTGCAAAAGTGGATAGAAAACATAACAAACAGAGATTTTCTCTTTTGGTAGTTAACTCTCTATGAATTACTCCTTTTGTGAGAGCTCCCGTGCTCTCTCCTTTTTCGCGCTAATTAACCAGGTGCAGGTACTTTTCTCCATCAGGCCCAGACCTGTCTCCCTAAAAAATGTTAAAAACTACTTTGCATACAAGTTCATGTCATAAAAGTGTCCAGAATTTGGTTGAGAAAGCCTTCAGTGTGAATTCAGGTCAAATAACACAGCCAGAGGGAAATTTAAATTATATCACGGTGCTTTCTTGGAAATGTTCCTCTCCTCTATCATAATTCAATAGATTAAAAACTCGGATAAAAACTTTTCCTGCCTTCCTGACTGCAGCTGGTCATGTTGCACACAGTAAAAAAAACTCCACTTTCTTGCTTTCCTTAAGTGTCAGCTCTTCTTCATAGAGTAAATAAATGGGGCTGACAGGCCTGTGGGAGTGTTGTTTCTCTGTGAGAGATATGATTTGCCATGCTGGAGCACATTTCAATGTAGTGAAGAAAAAAAGGACTGTGCACAGACTGACTGGCCCCACAGCTTGGCCCACAAACTCCTCCACTGTGCCTGATGGGTGAAAGGCACAGTCCACTGGTATGTGTGTGTCCAATTACATCAAGACTATTTTTACCTCAATCTTGATGGAACGTCTTGTAGTCTTCCTGCATTGTGCGCACTGACGTTGTGAATAAGTGAAGGAGCTGCAGGATCATGTGTGGTTCGTTTTCCTGTGTGTTGGCTCAGTGGACGAAGAGCTCATTCAAATTTGTGTTTTCCCTGCTGATGTCAGTAAAACAGAGTTCTCAGCAGGGTTATGTGCAATTTGATATCGTCTGTATTTTTATTATTTGCTCTCCTCTTAGACGCTGGCGCCTCACACCTTATTTTAAAAAAGACAAAGGTTTCTGTTTATGTTCACACTATGGCAACACTAAGTTGGCATGAACCCCTGCAGACTAGTTTCATCTTACTTTTTCGACTGTGTTGACATTGACAATGGAAACTGGCTTTATGTCAGATTTAAAGCTGGCCTGTGTGTTCTTGAAGCTTTTAGAGTCTTGTATAGGTGACACATTTTTAATACAGCTGTGTGGTAAAGACACAGATCTGGGAACTTCTCTCATCCTTCACTTCAGTGCACATTAACAATTGTCAGGTTAGGTATGATATCACTCTTTGTCCTTTTCATCAGTTGATTGGCTGTTGTGGACAGATGGCAGTGTGGTGCGTTTGGGTTGTTGGGTACTCTGAGTTCATGAAGCCCGCCTCCCCTTCCCCTCCACCCCTTCATCCTCTCTCTCTTGTGAGCTGCATGAAGTTGGCCTCTTGTCCAGGCCAAGGGCTTTGTTTAAGTCACGCTCGGTTGGACCCCAGGCATTTCATCGCTTTAACCTTGCCACCCACAGTAACTGCTGCACTTAATGAGGCTACACACATGTGCTTAGATCAGGTAGGGCAAAAGACAGGCATCCAGCTGCATGACGTCGACACGGACATTTTTTTTTTTTTTTTTTTTAAGATAAATGAGTATGGGTTCCCTAATGTCTGCTCCATGGTTTTTATTTCCACAGAGAAGTGAGGGCCCAGCTACCCGGGCCCTCACAGTGTATCAAGCAGAGACAATAGTGTGCCCTCAGTGACTACAGTGAGGATTACAGAGCATAATGGAGGCAGTGCAGCTGTAATGCCAACGCAGGACAAGCAACAGGAAGCAGTTGTAGTAGACTCAGCAGTGATGAAGTCGGCTCTCCGGCACACTGTGAACCCTGCCTCTGTGGCCACCTCAGCACATTTGCCCACCTGTAAAAGGAAAGAGATGCTGAGTTTTAGCTTTGATTGCCTGCACATTTGCTATAGAGCAACACTTCTCCTTTCATCTGAAGCACCCTAGTTAAACAGCATAATTTTCCTTAATATTCGCCTGGCGCTTCTGTCAAAAACCAAGACATCCCTGTGATTGATTTGCTGACAAGTCAGAGCAGTCTGAGAACTGGGATCAGGTGAGTCACTGAACAATGGGTCGGCTCAGCCTTGAGGGTAAGCGCTGTCGGCTGCTGTGGGAGTAATAACGTGTTTGTTTTATATAGTCGCCTCTGATGTGGCAGTTAAGTGCAAATTACCCAAGTGAAAGAGGGAAAAGAAATGTTTTTCTTTTTTTTTCTTCACCTCACCCTGTCCTCGACTCAAACAAGGACTTTTTTTTTTTTTTAAGCTCAGTGTTTTGTCAGTGTGACGTTGCATAATAGCTTCTGATGCTTCGCTGCTTATCTGAGTTGTTTCAAGCTGCATGAAAAACATGGCAGTACATTTAATTAGGCTAACCTGTGCCTTGTTTTTGTTTCCCTAAATGGTTAGTGACCCTTGTTAAAGGCAGAACCCTGGCTGCTTGTTATGGCTTTTATTCCCACTCTTGGGTTCATGTTTTGATCTTGTTTGCCTTGTGAGAAATCTGTTTGCGGTGCCTTTTGTTTGAGTTGGCAAAAGGTGAGAGATTCCTGTGTCTAGGGGTGAAGTTCTGTTGTATCCCAGGCTGCAAGATATTTAATAAGCTGTTGATTTGTCCCACAGTGTGCCTCTTTTTCTGCTGAAAATCTGTTGGGAAACAGTCCATCAGTGCAGCCAGTGGCTTTGTAGGTGATTGTGAGAGAGTGAGCAAACAGGGTGTGTGACTTAGCAGCTTCAATCATTGGTTAGATCTCAGGTCGATAGTATTGAAGTGATTGACTCAGGAAAACTGATACAGAAGGTCAACATCCCTTTAAGTAGAGTGTTTACGTTTCCTCTGTGCTGACTGGAGGCCTAGGCTAGTCTAATCTGTTCTGCCTTGCCTTTATTTAGACCTTTGGCTTCTGCCTGTTATTCCAAGAGACGTACCTCTGCTCTTATTTTGTTAGATTTCTCAGTAATGGTGCATCAACTGGCTCCATTTCTCGGTGAGGGTGTGTGTGTGTTAGGAGAATTCCCCTTCTGAGAGGATTCAGTAGTGTTCTTTGGCAGGTCGGCGTGATTCAAACTCGAATGATCTTTATTGCTTGTGTTGCTTGTCTGTTGGACAGTGTCTGCTTGGCCAGGAGAGATAAGAAGACATATGGCCACACTTATTGCACATGGATGTGTGTGTCTGTGTGTGTTTGAGAGGGAGAGTGTACGCTGTAGTTCAAAGAGAAGTTGTGAGTCAGCTGGGAGCCTGGGAAAAGTGAACCTGGCAGTGGCAGATGGTTCCAAGCTGATAACCACTGAGGAGTTATGGAGTGTTAGTGAATGAGGAGTCAGGCAGTATCTCACTTTCTGGAAGCAGTTATTTAGTCTGAAACTAAACATCACAATAATGGTGAGGCTTCTTGATAGATCTATGTTAATGTGTGACCTCAAATGTGAGTTCAACGCCAACTTATTCAGACAAGAAAATATTGTTATAGACTTTTTATATTGTTTTTTTTTTTATTGCGTGGTGCTTAATCAAGTCAATGTAGGTCACTAATACATGATCAGTCAGTGGTGATAAGATGCTGCAACTGCTCCCATGTTGAGGCAAGTCCAAATCGTGCAGACTATGGGTGTGTTTTCATCTTGTTTTGGATCTGCCCTTAAAAGAACAAGTCCAGGGCATTTTGAAACTGTTGTGTTGGGATTCACTTCTCTTTAGTTTGGGATGTTTTATGTGATTTTGTTGTTCAGCAGGTGAACCAGTTGATGTCTAGACTTGGCAGAGATCCATTGTTTTTCCTCTTTAACTGCCAGTAAAATGATTGCTATAGAGATTACTAAAGGGGTGACTTGAAACTGGTATTTCTCAGCGCCTATTCGTCACAATTGCGTCAATTCAATGTTGCAACGATGATTAAATCTAAAATTTGATAAAATGCTTTTTTTTATGTGGTGATGCATTGGAGTTCCTATTTCTTAAGGATGAGTTCATCACTCGTACTACACTGTCACATGTGTGGGACTTAAAATGTAATGATGTATTCATGTGCTGTAAAATTACCCTTGTAGTGGGTGGTGTTCTAAAATACTAACTTTTGCTAGTATTTGTTAGTGAGAAGAGGTGAACACAGTCACGTTAACATGATACTAATGCCTGAAGAGAAGCCAGAGGACTCTTGTTCTTACTGTTAAAATAACTTGCTGTAGGTTGGGTGATTAGGTATCATGTTACCACCGACTCCTACACGAGTTCTCTTGTCAAGTGACTGCAGCAGATTGTGAGTCAAAGTACACTGTTGCTGATGAGCACTGCATTTCAAATAATGGCTGCCCTGATTGCTGTGAAATACTGGCACAGGATGAGACAAAAGTCTCTTGGAAAGATGGAAAGTTGAATGCCTGAGAAAACAAGGTAAAGCCTTTTCAAAAAAAAAAAAAAAAAGCTTCAGGAGTGAGTCATACCCGTTTCTTTCTCTCTGTGGAAAGTGAATAGGGGTTTTCCTTTTGAGCAGGTTTGTTTACCATGAAGTCATCGTAGCAAAGAGGGGGCCATAGTGGCAATGTAAAAAATTGCTGAAATGCCTCCAGGCAGCGCTGTTAGCAGCAAGCATGTGTGTGAATATAACAAGTAAGTGTTTCTAGTGGATGCCCGAGCTCTGTAAGTGGATTACACGTTCTCACAATCGCATACTTCATCTCTCTGACTCTGTCGTGTGCGCTCGCAGACACATTGTCGTTCCCTCATGACTGCAGCACAGCACAGGGCAGGGTGAAATGTGTAAGCTGATATCGGTGTGAGCGCTACCGACCCTGAATCAGACAAAGCGTTTTCGGGAGTGCTGAAATCTAGACAGGCCCTCCAGAGTGTAGCTCTCATTCAGTCTCCCCTTTCCTGCCTCACTGTCCGACACATAGACTTTTTTTTTTCTTGTCCATCTTTGCCAGTCCTTACTGTCCACTGAACTCGGAGCACTCTGTGAGCACTTTTATAAATTAGCATGATATTAAAAACCCCACATACATTGCAAAACAGAAGTGACTGTGTGCTTTTTTCCATGACACATTTTTATAAACATGTGGAAAAACTGTGCTTGAGAAAAACAGTTTCTGAAGAGGTTACAGTGGCTAATATGAAGACATATTTTTGGCTGCGTGGGCTGGAGTATCTTTTTCTATGTGTTGGAGAATCTGCTGTGTTGTGTATGGCTGGACACCCTCCTGCTGTCCACGTCCAGATCTCTACCATGTGTCTGCCATTCTAATCACTGAAAGACCAACTCAGACTTATCCTCTGTTAATCACATCAACAGGACCATTGTTATAAATTCACAGCAGCTTCTGTACCAGGCTTTATTGTAAGCTAAGGAGATGAAACGTGATTGGGAATTTAAAAGTTGTCCTTGTCACTAACCATTCTGTTTCTTCTCCTCCTCAGCGGTCCTACACTTTGATAGTTGAAGCCTTGGACTTGGACAATGAAACCAGTGGTGAGTGTTTCCCTTCGTCTGGCATCTCCATCTTGCCTTCCTCACTTCTCTCTTCTGTCTCTCCCACTTCCTCATAGACACGCTGGAGAGAGGCTGTGCTGAAGGTCAGGAAAGGAAGTTTATTCTTCCTGAACCCCCTGCCCTCTTCCGCATGGTCCACAGGGTGTATGTGTGTGTGTTAAAGCGTGTTGACAGGTCCCTGTAAGAAAGGAGACCAGACCAAGGAAGCAAGAAGAAGTAGTAAATTTGGTTGGGTGATGAGGTAGAGAGGGGAAGGAGAGGGGAGGGCCAGCCCACTCCCCCAGACATATGAAAATGTTTTTATTTGACCGATGACTGATGGCAGTTGCTGCCAGCCGGGGTCGGGGTCACACTGTCTCACTGTCACTGAGGCGTGAAACACAGAGTTCATCCAGCCGACCAGCGCGGTGCGGTGACCGGCCTGCAGTGTCACATTGGTTAGTTACCTCTGGTACAGGTGAGCTGCAAGTTCAACGCAGCAGAAGATGGTTTTAGTGCAGAATGTTCTTCCCATAGATGTGAGAAGAACACGGTGGTAATCTAAAATCCTGTTTGGTGGTCATGATTCCAGATGAGGGCTAGGCCTCTCACCATGCTTGTTCATGTCTGTTTGAGCTCCACAAGGTTTCGGTCTTTTCTGCTGTATTTGCCGCTCCCCAGAGAGCTATTAGGGCATTGGTGTGAAAAGCCCCCTGAATGTACACACTGGACGCTGGATAAGCCTCTCTGAGCTCTTTCGGGTTAGCTCATAGCTCTGTTAGCTTCACGTGTTGTGAATATCCTTACTGATATTTGAAGAGATTCCTAATGAAAACAAACTTGTACATATATACTACTTAACAAATGAATGTTCCTAATTATTTTTCGCTGAGTGGATATACAAAGAAGTAGTTTATTAATTCTTCATAAATGCTTTAAAAAAAAGTTTTGATCTTTCTGTTCAAACTTTGTCTGATTTATGTTGAGCTCCCTGCCAGGCAGCAGGTAGTAAGGGCCTGCTACTCCTGACACTGCAGGCCTGCAGTAGGTAGAGAAATGCCACACAGCTAAGCCCTGGATTCCAGACCACTGCGAAATGTTACCGGGCACTGTGATTTCAGTGTGTTGCCCCCCCCCCAAAAAAACTCTTCCTACACCTACCACAGTAAATAAATGACAGCAGGCCACCCCCCCCACCACTGCACTGCATTGCATCACAGAGGAGCGATTCACCCTGCGGTCAGTCACCTCTGCTTTGTGTGAGCACACTAAATAATGACAGTGACATATTTTTCATTCTCTCCCAGGTGGAAGATTTAGATGCTCAGTTGTGAGGGCTTCATGTGTGGGGGCTTGTATGTAGACGGTGTAGCGTCTGGAGATTGATCTAAGTGTGTGTTTGCTCATTTTGAGAGTGTTTGCTCTGTGTGTGTGAAGCTCATTACAGGCTTACAGGCATTACTTGGCTCCCAGCTCTGTCCCTTGACTGTTTGACATAGCTGTGACCTCTTCATGTTTGACAAGAAAATAAGTCAGTTTCTGGGTCTAAGTCTGTCTGTGTTTTACATTCACAACATAGCCTGGGCCTTCTGTCCTCATCTGGAGTGTAGATAGAATCCTTCTCGGTGGGTGAAAGTGTTGATTTCAATACTTTTTACTAAGTACAAAAATGCATGAGAGAGACAGCCTGGAAAAAAAAAGTGCTGATGGCACGCTGGCAGGCTTCCCAGCAGTGACTGTGGCATCGGTGTCCTCACACTGTAATTTATGGCGGCTGCGGTTCTGTCCTCGCCTGAGCAGATGCAGAGGGCAGCATCGGAGAACCAGTAATATCCTCAAGCTGTAAACCTGAGAATCAGAAACCAACCAGCGAGAGTTGGACAGGGAGCGTGAGAAAAAAAGCAGTTAAACATGCTCATTACAGGCATCTTTTTCTTTCTTTTTTTTCCACTGCATTTCCTCCTTGTACTTTTCTTCCTCTCCAGTGTACATAGTTGCTTTAATTACATATAATCTGCAATCTAAGAGATCTTCTGCAATTTGTGTCAGAATTTTTGGGGCATTTTTGGTTTCCCACTGTATGATCAGTGAGGACACTGCAACACCCAGAAGCGTAATATACGATGCTGCATTCCACTGTCCTCTCCCACACTCAAACATTTGAATGAAGGGGGAAATTTTTTTTTTTTGTAATTACAAACATTATGTTTTTTTAGGTGCAGATGGGAAGTTGATCGAGAAAGCCTCTCATTCTGGCATGATCAACCCCAGCCCTCACTGGCAGAAGCTGACTCACAACGGTCCTGTAGCCCAGTTTGAGTATCAAATCCGGGTCAGCTGTGATGAGCACTACTATGGTTTCGGCTGCAACAAGTTCTGTCGGCCCAGGGATGAGTTCTTCGGTCATTACACGTGCGACTACAACGGAAACAAAACCTGTCTGGAAGGCTGGTCCGGACCTGACTGCACCACAGGTAAGCCTTCATTTTATGATAGGAAAATACTGCTTCAGACTGTCGGATTAGTATTTATGACTACGGATGAGTCTTCTAAAGGTAGCAGCCTGTGATTCATGCCGATACACTGTCTGGTTTGAAGCTGTTTTTTTTCTGAGCTCTTGCTGATTTTCTGCTTTTCTTGTCCTTTCAAATGACTTTTTTTTTCTTTTTTTTGTCTCTGGGAACCAGAATAATCTTTTATCCGCACCAAATCAGTCTGGGCAGCAGTCAGTTACCTATTAAATATTTTACCATGTCCTATTGCAGTGTTTATACTCGCAGACAGAATATCAAAGAGGGTAGCAATTACATTATTTACTACAGTCATTAAAATGTGCTGAAAAGTTTGCAGCACAATGATTTTTCTTCTCTCATCATCTTAGCTATATGTCGTCAAGGCTGCAGCACTGAACATGGATCATGCAAAGAGCCAGGTGGATGCAAGTAAGTGGCTGACTCTTTGTGATTTATTAGTCTGTTATCAATGGTTTTCACTGCATTTTTACTCATGTGAAACATGATGCGAATGAGTGCCTTTCCTTACCATGGAATCTAGTGCCAAAAAGCCTGTGGTGTGGATCGTTCAATATGTAGGGAGTGTGTCCAAACACCAGTTCTGTCATGGCACGAGTCTTTTCCCCTGTACATGCTGGGTGTTCCTGCCAAGAGACTATCAGTACCAGGGCTTTAACAGAGACATAGGCTGAGCTGCTTGTAAATCTCCAGCTTGAGCGAATGAGCAGCGCGACAGCTTCACGTAGCCCTCTAATGAGGCAAATGTTATCAGCCAAATCATGTGTAACATTCGGATGAGCCTTAAAGTGTATTGTTTGTGTAGCTAATGGCTTCCTAATGCTGTTTATGCACACAGCCAGAGGAAAAGCCAGGCGCAGATGGATATCAGAGCCGAGGCATTGTGTGTGTGTATCTCGTCCTCATCCTGGTGGAGGCCCCTGCTCTCCCCGACGCTTCCCACAGCTCAGGCATTGGTTGCTTTCTTAGTTGTCTGATTTGGCCATAAATCAAGCGCAGGGACGATCGGGTTTGTTCATTTTGAGCTGCAGTTTTGTTGTTCTTCCCAAGCTTTTGACATCATCAGGTTTCTTGTAAGTGCTTGTGTGGACACTGGCAGAACAAGTGAGTTAGTCTCTGTACAGGTGTGGCTATATTTAAAGGACTGGGTTTAACTCTTGTTTATATGCCAAAAAAAAAAAAAACTCTCCAAGCAAGCTTTTCTACTATTGTAGTGAGTGAGAACTTTCCCATCATGCTATTTAACAGCATGTAGTTGCATTGGCTGCATGCTGGGACAGCCTCCTTGTCACTAACTGTATGTCAGCGGAGCCACAGCTAATGTTTTTAGTGATGCCCTCAGCTTTCATTGTTGTTAATGGTAGTAATAACATGTGGGGTGTGGAAAACCGTTTTGAAAAGTATTAACTGCACAACATATAGACTCTTATATGTGGGGTAAGGTCTTTATGTGCATCGGCAGCGCCACACAATGTGATGTCACATTCCCCAGTAATTTGGCTGTGTAATAACTGTAAATGATTTGGGATCCTGCTGGGGGATTCCTGCTCCACTTCTCATGGAGAGGATTAGCACACTTTTAAGAATAGCCTCTTTAATCACAGACTGAGGTTTACTTAACCACCACGTTTATTTTTACAGTCCGTCCGTTTCTTGAGGCTAATCAGTGCGCCGCTCCCCCAGAGGGACACTGCGTTTCCTGTCGCTCGGCTCCACAGCAGCAACTGCATCGCCACTTTGCCACCTTTTAAAGAGCGGACTTATCAGTCAGCCTGGATTGCCGTCTTAATTATGGACTTGGGGAAGAAAGGGGGCAGCGTTATCAGTGTAATTATGGACCTGGACGTTTCAGTGGTCAGCGGGATATGTTCTCCTCCTCGGCCTTGGGGCACAAGCCTGTCTACTGGCTCATGGGAACCAGGATGAGCAGCAGTGTAACAGCCAAGAGGAAGGCCGAACACTTCTCTCTGCAAGAATGTCGCCACTGCCAGGCCACAGGCACAGTGTCGTTAAAGGGAGCGTCTGGCCGCATGCTAATGTTAGCTGTGCTAAAGGTCCCATTGGAACTGTAATTTAGTGTTATGTTTTTTTCTGTTTGGTAAAATGCTAAATACGCCTCTGTTTCCTCGTCCCCAAGTATTGTTTAAAAGCTGTTGCGTAAACACCCTGTTACTTAAGATTCATTTGTGGTCTTTTAAGATGCAGCCCAGTTGTGTGAGGGCGAGAATACTGCTTCTTTGTTTGTTTCATTTTGTGCAACTACAGTACACGCTGCATATGCTAATGTGCAGTTCACTAAATTCAGATTATCCCTGTATTAGTGAAGGAATCTGGAATAAACAGGAGATTAAGATATTAACATTTTCAGATAGCACAAATGTTCTGCGTGTTTCTCATGTGTTTGTGCCCCACTACAGGCTGATTTGCATGGCTCTCTGTCTGTCTTGCAGGTGTCTGTATGGCTGGCAGGGCCAGTACTGCGACAAGTGCATCCCTCACCCTGGCTGTGTACACGGCACCTGTGTAGAGCCGTGGCAGTGTCTGTGTGACACCAACTGGGGTGGCCACCTTTGTGATAAAGGTTCATTTCTTTAGCTCATTTCAGTTTCACTCGTGGCTCATGTTATTGTCAAACAGACTAAACCTGTGTGAAACTTTTCCCAGATCTGAACTACTGTGGGACTCACCAGCCGTGTCTGAACGGAGGGACGTGTATCAACACAGGACCTGATAAGTACCAGTGTACCTGTGCTGAGGGTTACTCTGGAGCCAACTGTGAAAGAGGTGAGTGTTGATGATGCTCAGTGTGATAACACTCAATCCGTTTGTGTGAAAGGAGACGCCTCACCTGCTAAAAATGAATTCTGATGAAGTTATATATTAGGTGATCAAAGGACTCAATCTTACTTTAGAAAGCTAAATGTAAAACTAAACATTTGATCTCAGGAGCTTTCATAATCATGCCTGCAGTTAAGTGGGAATGTTCTGGGCTCATTGAGTTTGCAGACAGAAGGTCAGAGGTGGCTTGAGCTTGTAATCAGAGGAGGTGGTAACTTGCCAATAATCTGTTTCCACTCCAGTATAAGTGGCCCCCAAGTCAGGTAATCCACTGGTTTGATCTTCAGGGGGCCGGTCATCCCTCTGCTCCTCTCGAGACAGATTGGGTGTGGTGCGAGGGTTCAGCTGCTGCAAACACTTAAACATGGAGATGATGGTTTTTTCCTCATTAAATCTGAGCCTCGTGGGGTGCTGACAGCTTAACTGCAGAGATGTCAGGAAACTGTGCCCTTCATAACAGGAGGTCTGAGGACCAGAGGGATACGTCAGGCTGTTGTAACACCGAGGGCCCCAAGGTGCAGCACCCCCCACCCCCCCACCCCCTCCTACAGCATTCCAAGAGACTGATCAACTACCTCTCAAGTGAATGATTCATTTTTGATTCATTTGGGACCTACTCATCCTTAGCTAGTCAATAAGAGGCTGTCCCTCTCCTGCCCTCCCTCCCGCCGGAGTCTCATCTTTTGCCGCCTCTCAGAAAAAGAATGGCGGGGAGTCAGAGGGAAGTCACGGTGCATTGGTCAGGTCAACTCAGCATGAACAATGATTTCCTGGTGGTGTGGTATGCCAGTGCTAGTAATGAGGGGGACTTTGAGTAGGATGTGAGGACTGGAGACGGGGTCGTGTGGGTGAGGAAGGAGGTTGACCCCTGGGTGTGTAACTTGGGATTTCAGGCTTTCTAGGGACAAAAATGGAAAGAATATGTGGCATAGTTTTCTTGGTCTTTGTGATCTGACTGCAAACTATCTTCTTATTTCTAGCTGAACATGCCTGTCTGTCTAATCCATGCTCAAATGGAGGCAGCTGCTCAGAAACCAGCCAAGGTTATGAGTGTCAGTGTGCGCCTGGCTGGAGCGGCCCCTCCTGCACTATCAGTAAGATTTCACTCAGCCTGTCATCATTTAAACATCCTCGCTTCTCCGACTGATTAATTAACCTGATTTTTTTTTCTGGGCAGATGTTGATGACTGCTCTCCAAACCCCTGCAATCATGGCGGAACCTGCCAGGATCTGGTTAATGGCTTCAAGTGTCACTGTCCTTCACAGTGGATGGGGAAGACATGTCTAATAGGTGAGTCAGTCAGCCTGTATCCACCACTTCATGGCTGTCAGCTACACGTGCACATGCAACTGAATGATTTCCTCCCTCCTCCTCCTCCTCCTCCTCTATAGACGCCAACGAGTGCGATACCAAGCCCTGTGTCAATGCCAACTCATGCCGCAACCTGATTGGTGGATACTTCTGCGAGTGCCTGCCTGGTTGGACGGGGCAGAACTGCGACATCAGTGAGTTTGAATGCTGTCAGCTGCAGCTGTGCAACAGTACAGCTCCTGTTTTCATTTCTGTTTATTCAGTACAAAAACTGCAGCTTAATTGGAAAAGTGCAGCCCTTTTTCCTGCAGTGTAAATGAATCTGCTGTATCATTATTGGGCCTGTGTGTGTGTGGCCAAGACTGTGGTGATTAGAGGTGGCTCAAAACAATCCCAGGACTAGTTTCACTTGGCAGCAGACAGGATTGCTCAATACTCTTGTTTTGCATTGATTTTGCAGCAACTCTTGCACGGCATTCTGTAGCGCTGACATTTGTTTTTAAAGGCCCCCTAGCATGGGAAACATGCACAGCACAGACTTGTTTTCAAAGACAGACTATTTAGTCAAGCTGTTCAGAATTAATCCTCGGATTTGTTTTCTTGTGCAGATATAAACGACTGCAAGGACCAATGCCAGAATGGAGGAACTTGTAAGGTAAGGTGTCACAAACACACTGACATTATCCCGTATCTCTGCTTTTTGTTTGCTTGTTTGTTTTATCGTGTGTGTTTTTTACATTTACAGTGGTTGTATAAATAGCTGCTGTAAACCCCTCTCTTCAAACCAGCAGTGGAATTGTTGTGGAATTCCTCTGAAATCAAATCTGAGAGGAGTGGGTTCAGAGGGGTTTCTAAGGGAGGGGACACACAAGTTTCTTGACCACACTAGATTGAATTACCATAAACATTATTGTGTTGGGCCTGTGCCAGGAAAATGTGTTGAAATAATTGTGAAGCTGTGATAATACCCTCCTCCACCCCCCTCTCATTCTACTCCCTGGTTTGACAGTTATTGTTTGGACCCCACCCTTTTCAGAGCAGTTCATCAAATACATGAGGTTAACCCCTGTTTCTCTCTCTCAGGACTTGGTGAATGGTTACCGCTGCGTGTGTCCCCCTGGCTTCACCGGAGAACACTGCGAGAGGGACATTGACGATTGTGCGAGCTCGCCGTGTCTGAACGGCGGTCGCTGTCAGGACGAGGTGAACGGCTTCCAGTGCCTGTGTCTGACTGGTTTCTCAGGAAATCTCTGCCAGGTGAGACATGGTGCACATGCGGGCGTCATCCCTGCTCTCATTTTAGCATCATAAGGCTTTCTGCTAGCAGTGCCGTATCTTTGGGGTTTGTTGTAAAGTTTTCCTGCCCCACCCTCTTAAATGGCTGTTGTTCCATAGTCCTCCTTTTTAAAAGGGAGTGCTTTGTTGAAGCTGCTCCTGGCTACAGTGGGATACATTCCTCAGCGCTGAAGCCCAGACTCGGAGGACGGCTCCTATGTCTCTGCCTTGTTTTTCCCCCTTCCTCCGAGCGCTGTGCGTGTGTTGTTTCCTGGCACAGCCTGTAGGGAGGATGCTGTGGGGTTTTATTTGCTCTGTTTTCTGTAGCAGAAACTATGTCAGCTATCAGGTTCACCGTTCTTTATTCAATACCTTTCTTCCCCAGCTCGATATTGATTACTGCTCACCCAACCCGTGTCAGAATGGGGCACCTTGCTTCAACCTGGCCACAGACTACTACTGCGCCTGTCCAGAGGACTACGAAGGCAAAAACTGCTCTCATCTCAAAGACCACTGTCGCACCACGACGTGTAAAGGTACGCCTTCTGTCTGGATACTTTTTTGCTCTTTGTCTTTTTCTCCAGAAGGTTTCTGAAAAGTGATCTGCTGTAGTAAAATGATGAATAAGGCCAGGTATTCACTCTTTGCCCACATTTTCCCATGAGGGCAATACCAATACAGTATTTAAGTTTCACGCAATGAAGTTTCTGGACTGTTGCTCCCTTGGTGAATGCCGCCTCCCTCCTACCTTCCTTCCTTCCTTAGCAAAGCTTTTCCAGTGATTCTTCTCTCTTCTCCCCCCATCCCCAAAAAAATCTGGCAAAACTCTGATAGCACCGTGTGTGTTCTTGGTAATGACTTGGTGGGCTACCTCTTCTTTTCCCCCTCAATGAACGTGCACATTTTTCTGTGTGTGTGTACGTAATTGAGTGAGTGGACCAACCACAGAGTCAGATACCAGACGGTGAGATTCTCTCTGCTCTTGGCAAGAATTAAGTGATTACAGGGGAGTGAATTCACCCGGCTTGTCTAACCTGATCAGACAGGGGGAAAGGAAGGGATTTCTGTGCGGAGGGAAAAAGATCACTCGGAATTGCTTATGAAAGCATAACAGCTTATCGCTGTGCCAATCATTCACTTTTTTTTGCTTTGGTAGTGCACTGATGTTGTTTTTCTCAGTTGACATTATTGGTAATCACTTCCTTTAGCTGTATTTTTTAGATATAAAATACATAATTTATTGAAAAGGGAGTGACTGAACACCCTTTTCACACTGAAGATACAAACTGCTTGTATTTGTGCAAATTGTCTTTCTTTCACACTCTAACTCTTGGCTTTCTCTGCAGTGATTGACAGCTGCACAGTCGCAGTGGCATCCAACAGCACGCCCGGAGGAGAGCGCTACATTTCATCAAATGTGTGTGGACCTCACGGCCGCTGTCGGAGCCAGGCCGGGGGCCAGTTCAGCTGCGAATGCCAGGAGGGCTTCAGAGGAACCTACTGCCATGAGAGTAAGGCCCCTTTGTCACACGATGCAGCTGATCACGATGTACAAGACTGTCAGCCCAATCTCACTTTCTCCTTGCCTTACTCTTTTTAGATATCAACGACTGTGAGAGTAACCCGTGTCGCAACGGAGGCACCTGCATCGACAAAGTCAGCGTGTACCAGTGCATCTGCGGTGACGGCTGGGAGGGCGACCACTGCGAGATCAGTGAGTACAGCACAACTTGTCCTGTGACCTCAAAACAAACCCACACTTCCTGTTATGTGAGTCAGTCCATGTTTAAACGCAAAAAGACGCGCGTTTGATATGTTGCATATAAATCACACTCCCATCTAATGTTTCCACCAGACATAGATGACTGCAGCACCAACCCCTGTCATAATGGAGGGACATGTCGAGACCTGGTGACTGATTTCTTCTGCGAATGTAAAAATGGCTGGAAGGGAAAGACTTGCCACTCCCGTAAGAGCTCTTTTAGTTTTATTTTTTTGTTTCCTCCACACCTTAGTCTGCCTGTGCAGGCTTATGGTATGTGCTTATGGCTGTGTGTAATTACCCAATGTTCTGTGCAGTACACTGTATGCAAGTGTGTCTGTTGGTCATGTAACCTTCATTTCAAATTATCCCCTCCAGGTGAAAGTCAATGTGACGAGGCCACGTGCAACAACGGCGGCACCTGTCATGATGAGGGCGACACGTTCCAGTGCAAGTGTTCCCCGGGTTGGGAGGGTACAACATGTAATATAGGTGAGCATATTTACACACAACACATACACACAACGAGGATTCTGGGAGATCTCCATGTTGTCTGATATTAATCAGATGTGTCATATCTGTGACGTCCACAAACAGTTTTTATTCTTTCACTCTGTCAGCGCTGCCTCTCTTTTCATCTCGCTCTATTTGTCCTCTCCTGCGAGTGTTGACAGATCTCCGCTTAACATCCCTGATTGCACTGACAGTACACTTCAAAGTGATGGAATGTAGAAAAGGGAGAAACTCAACCAAGAAACCCAACAGCCATCTACTCTGACTGTTGATAATCGTTCCTGATAGCTGATTTTTTTTTTCTTTTCCACAGCCAAAAACTCCAGTTGTCTTCCAAACCCTTGTGAGAACGGAGGTACCTGTGTGGTGACGGGAGAGTCATTCACCTGTGTCTGCAAGGAAGGCTGGGAGGGTCCCACGTGCATTCAGAGTAAGAGTCTGGGAGTGGAATGGTTAAAGGTGGACAGTTATTGCTATTAAACGATGATAAAGCTTGTGCTACCAAGAGGTGAAGTCCTGTGTCTGATTAAAACAGACTCTCTCATCCTCTTTTGATCTGTAAAAAAAAAAAAAAAAAGAAGAAGCAGCTTTCCTCTCTCCTGGATGCTGCCGGCCATGAGAGGAGAAAGCAAGGGAGGAGGGAGAAACGAGTTCAGGAAAGTGGAGACAGATGTTTCTCCCCCTTTCTCCGTAGTCCAACACACACGCCTCTCTCTCCCCTCTAGTCGTTGCATTCCTGTCCAAACAGTGACATGTCTGCTTGTTCTACAGCCCTCCTCCATTTCCCTGACTTTCCTGGGATCCCTGCCCTGTACTCCAAAACATAAATTCCTCTTGTAACTTTTCTAAAAGGAGGGAGAAACAGCCAGGGTGGGAATAAGGGTGGTGTTGTTGATGGTGGCAGGAGGGTTTTTTTTTTTTGATGGTGAGAGTCGACTCCCGAGTTGTTAATAGGGGAGAGTAATCGGGCAGCATGGTGTCCAAGCCTGACTGGCTCAACACGCCTCTGCACACGCAAGCTCAGACGTGCTCTTTGCTGTCATGTGCTCTAAACACTTTGAAGGAGAAAAACACACACACACTCACCACCCTCTGTCTGTCTCTCCCTCCCTTTCTCTTTTTTTTTTTCCTCTTTCAGATACCAACGACTGCAGTCCCCACCCATGGTAAGTGGAAGACAAACATTTCCTGTAGATTTAGACAGATGTAAACAAGCTGCTCCTCCTGTATCGTAGTTTCTCACCTGCAGGCTTTCTCTGTGCTGAGAACCAGGCCTACACCCTCCCCTGTCTGTCATTCCTAGGCTGCAAACTGCTAACTCCCAAAACCTAACCACACATGTCATAAATATAAAGAAACAAGACTGATCGCTTAATTCCTATTATGTTGATCGGTGAGAAAATCCCAGTCAGAAAGTGTTCAGTATAAAAGAAGTGAGCGTGTTTATGTTTGGCAGCCTGAAAAACAGGACTTGAGCATCCAGTGATACAAATTTAAATGTGTTTTTTTTTTCTGCAGCTACAACAGTGGAACCTGCGTTGATGGGGATAACTGGTACCGCTGTGAGTGCGCCCCAGGCTTCGCCGGTCCAGACTGTCGGATCAGTGAGTATTAACCCTGCCTCCAGCTCCTCCCTGATCCCTGTTAGACCCGTCAGTCAGAGCATGCCCGGGCTACGGGACTGTCACAGTCCCTCTCAAATGGAAGGTCTAGTCGGCCAATTATCTGTGTGTGTTGGGCTTCGGGCCAGGCCGAGCCATTTCGGTGTCACTCCGCTGGGCCATGCTGCTGTCCCTGGGGGAAACCAGCTTAGCAGGCCAACAGCTAATCAGCCATGCTCTCTGACACTGATTATACAGATTGTTTTCCCTCTTAAAGGCTTTCAGATGGCCACATTCTTTCCCATTGCAAACCCTTTGTTCTGCTAAGTCCACCCTTTAGCTCCTGCATACCTGCTAATGATGCTGCCTTTTTACAAAAGCTGCAAGGGGCAAAAAACATCTTAGGCTGATTTGAAACATGTTTTTTTATTAACTGTTGTTTATATATGAGTGTACTGTGCACTGACACATGACCTCAGTGAATTTAGCCAAGGAATTAGATTTGTGTGCTGACTGCTTAACCCAATATTTAACTACTGTCTGGCTGTGCTGATTTTATTTGGGGAAGGAGACATTTCTCACCTTTCTCCCTTTTCTCTGACAGATATCAACGAGTGCCAGTCCTCTCCTTGTGCCATGGGCTCCACCTGTGTGGATGAGATCAATGGGTACCGTTGCCTGTGTCCTCCAGACAGAACTGGACCCCACTGTCAAGAAGGTACATGTCTTAACGACGATAAACATAAAAAAACACAGTTTTATTTGCTTTTCTAATGCTGGGGTTGTGTTTAACACAGTGACAAGAAAACCCTGTTCTGTAAATGGACACGTCACACCTGATGGAGCCAAATGGGACGAGGACTGCAACACTTGTCACTGTGCCAATGGGAAAGTTGTTTGTACAAAGGTAAATTTGCAAAAAGTCAAGTCTTTACAGCGGCTTTGTACAGCTGTGAAGCCCGAAATATAAGTTGGGCTGGTGGTCGCATTGCCACCACCTTCAGAAGTGGCAGGTTAGGGCCACGCTGGAGCACATAACACTGTCACAGGTGGAGTAGGTTTGGGAGTGTCAGATTCTGTACAGAGATGACACAGCTTGTTTTGAAAAGAAACACAATGGCAACTGTTAGAAATTGGTGTCAGGTGCCATTTCAGAATCTCCCACGGTCACACTGGGAGACTTACAGTAGCGGCATGAAGTAGTGCTATCATTCTCATCTCAGCATCAGATGAACAATGGTGCCTTATTGATACAGCTCCCCTCAGGACAAAAATGCATCATGGGGTGAAAGTGATCTGGGAACTGAAAGACACACTGTAGGCTAACATTTTAAAAATGGCTTGTACCTTTGCAAACAGTAGCTTGTGTGTTCCATGTGGATTACAGAATCACACCCTTCGGCATGCTATGGACTCAAATGGATCTTTGCAGATCTACTGATATGCCATAACTGGGGAAAAAATGGCATCAATAATGCAGTTTCAAGTGAATTAGTGCAGATCAGTGCTACAGACACGCTCCATACCAAGTTTAGTTTAGACAGTGATTTATTGTTTGGACACCAGAAATGTCTAAATATACAAAATAAAATAAAACAATTTTGAGTTCATACTCTGAACTAATATCAACGCTGCACTGTGTTTTCATCTCTAGATGTGGTGTGGACCAATGCCCTGCAAACTGGGTGCCAAAGGTCGAGGCCGGTGTCCTTCCGGCCAGAGCTGCATCCCTCTCAGGGAGGGCCACTGCTTTGTGAAGCCCTGCCCTGACGCTGGAGAGTGCTGGCGCTCCAACCCTCCCCAGCCTCCCACCAAATGCCACCCCAGCTCCACTTACCAGGACAACAGCTGTGCCAACATCACCTTCACCTTCAACAAGGAGATCATGAGCCGAGTGAGTTACCTATGCAGCAGTGAAGTGAGGAAGAGATTGAATTAACTGCAGAGGGGTGTTTCTCTTCTTGTTGCCTGCATCCAAGTTCTGATGTTCCTGTGAATCAGGCATTGATGGCAACTCATGCCTGACCCCTTTTTTTTTTTTTTTTTTTTTTAACCAAACCGCAATATGAGATGAATGTCAGGATAATACGGATTTGAGCACAGCAGGACCACTGGCGACTCTGTCACCACACCGGATGATCTCTCGCCAGTTGCCTAACAAGCATGACAGCATATAGTGACAAGCATACGAGTGTGTGGTTTTTAATCTAAATTGGGTGGATAGCATGTTGAACAAACTGTCAGACCCAGCTCTTCCTTCTTTCTTCTTGATTGCCCTTCATTTTTCCATATGTGTTTGACATTTGCTTTGATTCCTCGTCCAGGAATTGACAGTGGAGGGAGTGTGTAAGCAGCTGAGGCACTTGTACGTAGTGAAGAATTTCTCCTTGGAGCATTCTGTGTCCATAACCTGTGACCCGTCATTCTCAGCCAGCAATGAGATCCACGTCTGCATCGTAAGTATCTCCACCCACTCTGTCTGCCATGTGTTTGTCTGACTCTATTAATGCATACTCAAAAAAAATCCCCTTTGATTTATAGCCTGCAGCATTGCATTCCTTGCAGCACATACACATGCTTGAATTGGGCTTTCTTCTGTCATCAGTTGACAGCAAATAAACACAATCAATGACAGACAAGATACAAGTAAAATGCAACAGACTTCAAAACTCACTTTGTTCTTTTGCATTTAGTCTACAGAGGACCATCGTTTGGACCGGAGCCCCATTAAAGAGATCACAGACCGGATAATCGACTTGGTTAGCAAACGTAACGGGAACAACACCATCATCTCCGCCATCGCTGAAGTGCGTGTGCCAAGCCCCAGCAAAACTGGTATGAACCGAGTCCAAGCTTTGGTTGCTGTCTGTGAAGTTTTCCAGACTTGCACACATTTTGCATGTGAAGATGGGAGTTGGAGTTTTTTTTTTTTTTTTTAAATATCAGATGAGATATGACAGCAATGCTGACCACTATAGAAAAGTGTGCGTGTCCGTGACAAGTTGTTCCTTACCCTCCCACACAACTCGGACCGCCCAGGTCTGCCATCTCATGGCAGTTGTAATGGAGCTTGAAAAGAATCTATCCAGGATTTGGATGGAAAGAGCAGAGCTGCTTGGCTACATAGCTTTAGATTGGCTCATACTGCAACTGGCTGGACTTGTAGTAAGACTCCCGCATGTGTCCACCATTTATCAACATGGTGACAGCAGACTGCTGCCACAGCCAAGTAGAAGCAGCCTCCTCTCCAGATCATTGCTCAGAGGTCAGGGTGTTTTTGGCAAGAGAATACTAATGATTTAATATAATGAAATCTAAAATGCATCATTAAGTTCTTCTGGCAACATTTTGACCTGTTATTGTCTTCTTCATCAGACTACCTAGTGCCCCTCCTCAGCTCCGTCTTCATCGTCATCTGGGTCCTCGTGCTGGTCTCCATCTTGTTGTGGTGCATGCGCCGCCGGCGGAAACAGAGCAACCACAACGGAACATCGGCAACCGGCTCGGAGGACAACACAACCAACAACGTGCGGGAGCAGCTTAACCAGATCAAGAACCCTATAGAGAAGCACGTGGGCCTCACAGTGGCCATCAAAGACTACGAAAACAAGAACTCCATCATTTCCAAAATAAGGACAAATCATCCCGAGGGGGATGATGACGACAAGGAGAGGCACTTACAGAAGGGCCGCTTTGCCAAACAGCCAGCATACACACTGGTGGAGAGGGACGAGAAGGCGCCCATCTCCAATGCCAACTCAACATCCAAGCATCCGAATTGGACTAATAAACAGGACAACAGAGACTTGGAGACGGCAAACAGCATAAACAGGATGGACTACATTGTATAGCAGACAGCTGTGTTGCTGTGCAACCAAGCCTTATGCCTTCACACCCAGGTGGTGGGTGAAACGGGGGAGCTTTGGCATGTGTAGTTAGTAAACGGTCATGTCAGTTGTGACCCCACAGTATTTTCAGATATTCCCCGTGTTAATTTAAGTTTTGACAAGCTGGCTTACACTGGCAGTGACAGTTGCTTTGGTTGGCTGGAAACACAAGGCGCTGGTATACATTTCACTGTAGAACTAGGTGCAGAAGTGTCCTCTTATGCATTTCATTTCTCTGTTTTTAAACTGTAGTGGACACATGGAAAGGGCTCCTGGTGTAATTGTTGTACAATGACTAAAACTACCCGACGTGTTCAACACTAGAGCTAATTATTTTTAGTATGTGTTTGAATTCTTACTAGTTCTATTTGGAGAAAGTGCCTTTTTTTCAGCTTTAGACTTCAGCAAATGTCAAATGAGAAAAAAAAAAAAGATCAACTTTATAATTTATTTAAATGTT
>JAVQJX010162474.1:0-13030 GCA_036025115.1 Ambassis agassizii
TCCCATCTCTGGTTGTGATGATATATCTAAATGCGTATGATCCAATTTCCCGAAGCTGAGATGAGACATACATGGTTACATCCAAATTGTGAAAACTGTGGCAAAAACTATAACCATCTATGTGGATGGAATCTATTATATTATCCAACATGGTGCATAAATCTCTAACAACATGTGACAGTGAAAAAGAAAATAGGATTAAACCCATAACATGGATATAAAATACTTCAATAGTCAACTACCTCCACTAGATGGCAGTGGTGTTAAATTTCTTTTCTGTGTTGTTATGTACAGTGTAAAACTGAACCCCACACCTGCACCGTCAGAGATGCACTCTCTCTATTTCACGTTCACACACAGTCCACAGTGGGTTTCTTAAATTTTATGCCCCCTCAGGACTTTACCACTTACACACAGACCAATACTCCTCAAAGATGAGAACCAGCAAGCTGCACCCTAATAAGAATCATACGTAAGTGTTGTGCACCAAAGTCCCCACCATGCTGTATTCATTTGTATGGCTCGGCAGTGATGATCCAAACCATATGAGGAGCTGAGTGGATGTGCAGAGACCCAGTGACGAGGCAGGCCACCCACAGAACATCTCTCACTGCTCTCTTTTCGTCTTTCCTCCCTTCATGGGTCAGACAGCATTCCTATATTGCCCCGGGGGGATCTCTGCCAAAGAAACCAACATCACTCACAAGGACTCAGATACTACAGCATGCCATGTGCTATACCTTCATCCAAGCAATCAAAGGGAACATTAAAAAAAATCGGTGACAGACAGATGAGCAGGCTCGCATAACTTTGTCATTAGTGCATACCTCTCAGCGACAGGAGGTGAATGAGTGCAACAAGAGAGAAGAGCAGATGTTCTGATCTGACACACTGATAATACAGGTGTGTTGTTACTGAAGTTAAGCAAACATGTCTGTCCAAACAGGCATCTCACATACAGATACAGTCTTGTGTTTTTTCTCCTTGTCCTCTATGGCTGTCTGTGCGCAATTACACAGCAACAATAAAAGGGGCAGACACGAGTGTTCTTGATAAGCTCCGACATAGTTGTGTTTATTGAACTTGATATATTGCCCAAGGGCAGACCACCTTCACTCCCCTCATCTCTGTTTTCTAACCACTGTCTGAAACATCGGAATCCATTGATAAACCCAGACAGTCTTTATTTACTCAAGTGCTAGAGATGTGAATATTTTTGGGCACTTGATAATAATTTAATGTAGCGTCATACAGCAAGGAACTCATTTAGAATGAACTTAAAAGTTAACCACTTTTGCCATGGTGGAGCTTGTCCTTCCATTGCATTTAAACTACAAAGGAAGATAATTTATGGTCACTACTGGATCACATTCAGTCAAAACATTATTGTTTGAAAACTATAAGAAGCACGTATATCATTTCTATAGGCCATGTTTCCCAACATAACCACACAGAAGAACTTACAGATAGAAGAAAAAGAAAATACAGGGTTCAAAGAGAGTATGATTTGTGAGGAGAATAAATATCTCAGAGCTGTGCCACATTAAAGAGAGAGATCAGACAAATCAGAACAAAACATATGTGGCCACACCAGGCTAAGAAAGGGTCACCTTCAGAGGTAATTATGCAAAAAGGTGTTCTCACAAGTTTATTGAGTCTATTAAATAACATAGAAAAGTGCAAAAAATTTACTAATGAAATGTTGATTCAACCACTTTTATCAGGACTTAATTAATTTGCCTATGGTGAGAAAATGTTTTGTGAGGTCATATAAGTGCCCAGTGTCTGGCGCTGGAGGGCATGGATCATTTCCCGACTCTGGAAATTGAGTCAGAGTCAAACTGTGTCCTGCCCTGGCTTATTACTGGCTGAGAGGATCGCCCATCCCAGCAGCATAATTCCATCTGGGCTAAATATTTATACAGAGGGGGAACGACATCACTTATCCACAACACATTCATTCACATAAGGGAGAGCTACTTCCAGAGCTCAGTCAGAGGGATCGGCTCTGCTTGCCAGGAGAACATCACTGCATCTGATAGACATTTGCTTAGACAAGCTTTTGGAGCAAAAGGTTTTAAACTTAGAGTACACAATGAGATTTTTGGTTTCTGTTTTGGGGGTGATGCTCTCTTTCTATCTGATTGAAAGGAATCCTGCCAGCGGTGAGTGGACTTGTTTTTTATTATTTAATAGTGTATTATGCTTTTTAAATGACAGATATCCTGTTTCAATTATCACAATTATGACACATTAAAGATTATTTTATGTGTTTTTCTGTATAAAATATTACTAGTAGTAATCTGTTAAAACCTCTTGACAGACAACGGTCTTTATAAAAAGACAAAAAAAAACACGTTTTACTTTTTACTCTTTTATTTTTTAACATGGTGTAATGCACTTCACAGTGTGTTCAAGTTTCTAAGTGAACTTCTGTTATGTATTTTGTCCAGCTGGGATTTGCTGGCTGCAGCAGAGTCAGGAACAAAGGTGCGACATGGTGCTGATGAGAGGGGTGACCAGGGAGGAGTGCTGTGCCAGCGGCCGTCTCGACACAGCGTGGTCAAACACCACTCTGCCCATGAATGAGGTCAGCCTGCTGGGCTTTCTGGGTATTGTCTCCTGCAAACCATGCAAAGGTAAACAAACAAAAAAAGTTATGAGTTTAATCTGACAAGAAGAAGGAACTTAGTGTCTTGATTTGTCACTGCAAGGCACAACAGTGATGTTATGAATAAACATTGTTGTTATACAGAGAGTGCTTAAAGTTTAAACTGTGTCAAGGTTGGAAGTTATAAATGAGTTCTTTTATTACAAAAATATCCTGTTGTATTGCCTGGAGAGTTCACTTCAGTTCAGTTGGAGAGTGAAAATATATTTGAACCAAGTCACTTGTGAATCATTGTATCTACACAGTGAGCTTTCTAACAAAATGTGTTAGATGTAACTCCAGCTTTCTCCCCCAGAATCTAAGAATGGTTCATTCAGGTTCACATGCAGATAAATTCTGAGCAACAGCTTTGTGAAAATGAGTCTCACGTGAGTTTATCATCCATGTGCAAAAGGAATGAGGCTGGTAGATTTTTTTTTTAAGTTGAAAAGCAGCCCTGTTTGCTTTCACCAACAAAATAAGAAAATACATTCCTGCAGTCTGGAATAAATGCCAGCCACATGCCCAGATGTCTGGGAATTATAATGTGCAACACTATCTTGATCATTAGGAATTCAGTGGTTGGAAATCAGTATCAGGGGGTGTAAAACTAGACACATCTTCACCAGACTTAAGTTTGTTTTCAGACTTTACCTTACTGAGATAAAAAGAGGAGAGAGAGATGGAACACAAACACATCTAAGGAATAAAACAGGATATTGAAGTGGAGGTAGACACAGGAAATACAATACCTCGTGATGATCGTCACCATGTCCACATTCTCACAAATGTCCTGGGAAGAGCTATGTGTGCATTGTGTGATGTTTTTTCTGAACTGTGTAGGATTGCAGTTCCTCTTGTGCTTTGACATTATGAGGTGTCAGAAAAGCCCAGGGCTTCCTCATCTCTCAGCCTGTAAACTTCTCTGACAACTATTTGAACTGTGTCTACCTCAGATCCCCCTCTGCAGGAGCTCAGCCCAGTCTGTGTGAAGCCATACACTTAGGTCTGTTATGAAAACACGCCGGCCTCACATTCCACTAGGCGAGACACCTCTGTGTGTAACAGTCAATAAAGAAATGTGATTATTGTAAATATTGTGCGTTATGGTCTGGGAAATCCCCAGATTTCATGCTTGTTTTGTGTGAAAATGCCTCCAAATCACCTGATGTCTACAGACTTGTTAATACAGTAACATTACACTGACACAAAGAAGTCCTGATATGAAACCACTCACTGTGCCTTTGTAGAAACATGTGAGGGAGTCAAATGCAGTCCTGGGAAAGTCTGCAAGATGAAGACGGGGAGGCCTCAGTGTGTGTGCTCTCCAGACTGCTCTCACATTTCCCGGAAGCATGCTGTGTGCGGCAGTGATGGGAAGTCATATAAGGATGAGTGTGCAATGCTGATGGCCCGCTGTATGGGACACCCAGACCTGGAGGTCATGTACCAAGGAGAATGCAAAAGTATGTAAGATTTATCTCCTTTAAATCTGTTCTCCACTATAAAAAAAAATCAATCCCACTGTTCTAAGTCCTTCTTTGTTCCTCATCAGAGTCATGCTCCAACGTGGTATGTCCAGGAACTCACACCTGTGTGACTGACCAGACTAACAGTGCTCACTGTGTCATGTGCCGCACTGCACCGTGCCCAATACCCATGCCATCTGAGCAGCCAATCTGTGGCAATGACAACATCACGTACCCGAGCGCCTGCCATCTCCGCAGGGCCACCTGCTTTCTGGGGCGTTCCATAGGCGTCCGCCACTATGGCTACTGCAACAGTAAGCCTACACAAACTCCTGCTTCCCTGTTCTATAATCCTGCTGTTTCTAATTATTTTTCTTTTGTGTGTGTGTGTGTGTGTGTGTGTGTGTGTGTGTGTGTGTGTGTGTGTGTGTGTGTGTGTGTGTGTGTGTGTGTGTGTGTGTGTACAGATCCACCTCGGAAATCATACAGTTTGGAAGGCAGTGAGGAAAATGCAGTCTAAATGGAAGATTCCTGACACACTCCTCTTTTACACCACTAGCTTCTCATCATGACCTCTTTTGACAATCACTCCCCTTTGAATGGAAAATGATGTTGGTTTTGATACGAAGGAACCCATTAGTGTAACTGCCTCAAAGCAGAAACTGTGCTATTTTGGAAGGCCAAGGAAAAGCATATGAGATAAAAATACATCTCTTATGCTCATTGGAAAATGTGTGCATATTGTAAATAGAATAGAATACCACTACTATTTATTGGAGAAGGTATCAAACTCTATTTATATTTTTATCCCAGTTACAAATTCATATATCTAATGCAAAAAAAAAACTGTATTTATTGTTTCTGTTTATTGTACATGTACAATAGCGGTCACTGGCATCGTTTTTTTACAACCTTCTTTTGTGGTTTTACAGTCTCCTATCCCCACAAACAAACAGTTTTTCCTGGAGCTAATGGAAAGCAAATGCTAATTTGTTTGTAAAGTTAAATACCACATTATAGTCTGCCAATGTGGTTTCAATTCACCACAAACAAGAACAACAGGACAACTATGTTTCTACTGTAAGTTCTGGCAAGGAAGAGGTTCAGCCTAAACAAACCTGTATAGTCTCTCTCCCTCCACCCCCTCACACTAACACATGTTTACTCCAGATTTTGATCCAAACTCTTGGCCACCCGCTGATCACTAACATTAACAGTTTGGATGTGTTTGTAGGCGTCTCAAAGGACTGTTGGTACAACCCCAAGCCCTCTTACAATACCTCCTCTGTTGAATGCTCAGCTTTGTTTTGTAAATGCGTGGTCATGCTAGTTTTTTCTGATGTTGTTTTGCAACTTTGGGATTTTTGTAAAGAACTTACGGGGCAGACAAATGTGATTAGTATGGCCTGACTTTAAGGAAAATGAAATTTGTCTGGGAATGGATTGTAAATTAGGCCAATTGAACATACCTGATTATACTGCAGACAGAAGTGACTCAATTTGCTGTTGACACCGGTAAACCTGCACATATCTTCACCAATTCCAAACAGTCAAATGGTCCAATTAGATCTAAACTCAAAACAGATGTCTGAATACGTTAAACAGTCCTTTAAGTATATTCTGGGACATTTTAATGGTTCATCTGTAAATAACATGTGTACCTACCTGTGTACCTACTGTGAAATTTAAATGATAAATGCATCAACATATTTTTGTATTTTTGTACTGCTATTTCAAAACAACATAAAGTTTAATATTTGTCACTATGTGTCTTATTTCTTTCTGAAAGACCACACTCAACTCTTTCCACAAAATCTTCTTTGATCTCATCAACTTTTCACCATTGTAATTTACACAATACACACAGTACTCAGCAACTGTGATACAGAGTCTGGCAGGCATTTGATAATATTTAAAGTTTTCTAAACTGTGTCACAGTCTTAATCATGCCAAATGAGATCATACTCGCACCCGAAAGAGGAACTAGACAGCTCTCCTCCCACATGGGGGTTTAGGGTGGTGGAGCAGGCTCACACATGCTGCCAGTTTTTGCGTGCAGCATTTAGATGTCCTCTCCTGTGCGTGCAGAGACTGAGTGTCCTCTCCAAACAGGCCTCACAAGTCCTCATGCAAGAGAATGAAATCCAGGTTAGGCAGTCTTCCTCCCCTGTCTCCACAGGGATATCCCCATGCTCTGGATTAGCTACGAAGGGTCAGGGGGATGGAGGCTGAGGGATCTGAGGAATGAATTGTTCGAAGTGCTGAGGCCTGGGTACTGACTCACTTTCCTGTGTAAAGTACCTCCCTTGTTTTTCTGTCTCCATCGCTCCCTCCTCTGAATCCTGCACTCTGCCGTGCAGCAGCATCTGGTTCAACTTTAGGGAGATGTTTATATTCCTGTCCAAGTACCCTTTTATTACACTGGGAATGGAATTAGATGTTGGTGTTGTTGGTTTGAACTGAGCAAATAACAATGCCACTGAGAGGCTGATGATGCTGTGCCCTCACTTCAAATAGGAGAACAAATGTCTTCTTCAGAAATGCATGTCTGATGGTGTTGCCATTGCTTGAGGAAGATGGAAGCCGGCAGTGGCACAAGAACACACTGCATTGATCTTCATATGACAGGTAGTGGATTTCTCTCAGTGATTTCTCTCAGTACAGGTGGATTTCTGTTCATATGAACTGCAGCTGCAGTAAAGAGCTGGACCCTTTCCTGTGAACTGTTGGAAATTATTCAGTAAAAAAATGTGTAGTGGTCAAAAATCAAATTCAAATGTTGTTTGTCAATGTTTTTTTTATGTCAAGAAAGTAATCTTTTGGTGAACATACAGAACAGACTTAATATCTGGAGCTGCAGTGTGTCCCAGTTTTAGGGTGCAACAGGAGACAGGAACCAGTCTGTCACATATCTATGAGGATTGATTTTTTTTCCCACAGACTTGGTTTGTAGCCTCGTAAAAGAGGGCAATCTTGCATTTTACATTGTTGTATGTAGTTTTAAGTCAGAATCTGTGGTCACCTTAGCTTTTCCATTAAAGTCAGAAGACCCAACAAGTCTTCTAAATGTAGACCATGTGACACAGACACAGGAAATGACTCTTGTGTTTGTCATTCTGTGTGTTTCTGTCTCTGCCCATATACCAATTTAGTATAATTTGCCAAAGTACCATTTTTAACATGGCATAATAAATATCCTACATATTTTTGCTGTTACAAGGTAAAACTACTATACATATTATATAAAACCTATAATATTAGACAGATCATTCCCACACTTTTACCATGTGTAAATCCTTATGTGACCCATACTGTAAACTCTCTATAAACCATTATTTCTTGTCTTAGTTTAAAGCATGGTAAACCCACAAGAATTTACAGAGAACACCCACTTGAGTAAAGCATTTAACAGACTTTGAGGTGCATGTGTTGAAATGGCTGTGGTTTTCCAGTTAAAACACACAAAATGAAAAATAAGTTGACGCAGCAGTTTTGGTTTATGTATCTGGACAATCCATCGTGATAGGTACATGTTGTTCAAGACAAACAAAATCCCATTTGCTGTTGTCATTATGACTGCATAATACCTTCAGCAGCACAACCTGTCTGTCATTACCGCACAGATGTCTGACTGATGTCGGATATGATGTGCCTGTGTCACACCAGTGGTGTAATGACATAACCACAGAGTAAACCTATGAGCCATTTCATAGCTATTCTAATTACACTCAACATGAGACCTCAGGAATTCTCTGCCCACTTTGCTCCATATTTCCTTTTCAACACTCCTTTTCGTGGTGTGTCCAAAGAGGTGTCAGCCTCATTTTACAGCTTATGTGAGTGTATCTTGATTGCGTGGGTGTGATTATGGATGCATTACTCCTATTGGAGCTCACCTGTTATGACCATGGGATCAGTCACACACATTACATCATAACCTCTGGCTGAGTTGTTTATATCCCTACAAACACATGGGGCTATAATGTGACGCCCACACCGACATTTCAGGGATGCGGAATCATCCTGCTCTGATATGTCAAGTTTCTTTCTCAACAATGTCCACATGGTATCATTTCCTCCAACTTGCCTTACTACTTCCAGTAAGTTAACAGCCAACATTTAGATCTGAAATGATGTTGTGATGAAACTAAGCACTGTTGAGTGCTTTCAGAGACCACCCACTCTCTGGATCGCGCCACTGAATTGTAAACAGCACCGTCCCACAGCTGAAACTAATAGATATCAGATTCATCACTCCATCAGAGCATATATCAGCTTCAGATATTATTTCGCAGCTTTGTTACACTGGAAGTCTTTTAATCTTTTTACTCTTCCATATGTGCACAATATTTTACTTCTGACAATTGATCATTATCTTGACACAACAACCCACACTCCAGTCTTATAGTTGTTACCATTACAGGCTATGTTTCATGGTTTTCTTGAAACTGCATTACACTTTTTATGAGATCAAAATGCAACAAATGCAAATCAGTCACCATAGATTCTCATACACAGTCTTATTCAACAATAGGAACTTGATGATCATGTAAGAAAAATAAACATTAAGCTCATGTTTAGCACGTTAGACATGTTTTTTTTTACAGCTTTCAGAATGGACACTACAACAGGAAACAATAGAAGAATGTCCTCATCAATGTATCCAAGCCTGCTGACATCATCACAATTTTAAGCAACATTGTAAAATCCAGAGAAATTTACTGCAAATCAGCCATGTTTTCCAGGATCAGATCATCAACAACAAATCAGCAGCAGCGTTCGGAAGTTGTGCAAATGCTAATTGCGCCCAATTATGCTCTGTGAATTGTTTCACTTCCTCTTCATGACCTCTGGGATGGCTTCTCTACAAGCTCTGCGTGTGGTCTGGCCAATTTGGAGGAGCAGGACCGAAATATATTGTAAGACTCTGTACAACATGTTACATACAATTATATTGATGCATCTGTACTGAATTCACTTATCTATGGTATTCAGGAGGAATGTCTCCTCTGGGTGGTTATGAGTGTTTGGGAACTTGTGCCTGTAATAATAATATGAGATGAGTGGCTCTGTGCATTGGCAATGCATGCCACTGAATTAACTTTGGTTTTAGCATTGTTGAAGTATCTAGCCACATATCTGTGGGGTGGGGGGTGGGGCGGAGGGGGGGAACACTAGTTCCCAGATTTGTGCAGTTTGAGGTTTGGAATTTTACCAGACCATGAGTATAATTTCACTTCAACTTTTCAGGTGGCTCTCGCATTGAAACAAGAGAGAAATACCTTTTTTTATTGGCCTTGGCCAACCTGCTTGTTTATCATGGAAAGTTGGTTGCTTATCATGGAAAATTGCTCGAGCATTTAATTTGCTGTCATGCGTTACGGTATGCCCAGCAAATTCAGCAGAGATTGGAGTGGAAAAGTTGCCAAAGCTCAGGTTACATGCAATTTTGCCCACTCATTATTAACAGCTTGTTTCAGTCTAACAGCCACCATAGGACACAAAAACTGATCACAGATCCATGGCGTAGATTTTTTTGGCCTTTTGTCTCAACATGCAGCAAGCTCTGAAATCAATGTCATATGCAGTCCAAAAGAGTCCTAGGGTTAAGCTCAGAGATTTCAGTCAATCCTGAAGAAACAATTCTCCACAGAAACACTCTTTAAAACTCGCAGCTGGTTAAACACAGATAACATCCTTCTGAGAACTTGAACAAATCTCAAACAAAGACTTAATGGTTTTGGAGTTTTTCTTTGTAATCAATGTATTTTGTGATTCCAGTGTAGTCATCTTTATTGCCCTGATATCCAGCTGACAATTAGCAAAAGAATCAGTGGCCCATGTAGGAGAAGGTTTATTTAAGGAAATGTGTGACATGCATCAAGCACCGAATGTGCCTGCATGTGTCCACCAAGACCTTTTCTACAAATACTTCATGTTCCACATCTTCCATAGTGAACATCTGTCACAGTTATTATTGCATCCAATAATTGTATTTCTCTTAACCTGTTTAATAACATGCAATGACTAAGTTCTAAGTGGCACCAAGACGGTCAATTTGAGTTTTGCATGACAGGAGCTTTCGTAGAATCGAACAAGGGTCTTTAAATTTGGGGGCAGGTGTCAGGCCTTTAATCTCCACTTTTAACCAGGAGCTCCATCTGGTTGGATTTTGTGGTTACAGCTGTCTCTCGCTCTACAGATCTGATATGAGAAATTGCCTTGTTGATTTCTAGCATTTCCTCCTGTCATTTAAAAAAAAAAAAAAATTACCTAAAACCACAAACACAAGCATGGCAAAACATAATGGGTAATCACCATAGGAAGATGGTTTCATCTATCCACATAAATATCTGTATCAAACCAATTCACTGAATTGTCGATATGCATTACTATGGATCAAAGTGGCTCCATTCTCAATTAAAGCATTATTGTGTCTAAAACAGTTTATGGTACACAAATCACATTGCAACATTAAAACAGTGAGGTAAACACAGTGAGACATTGATGTACTTAAAAGTGCAAAACAACCTGCACTGTTAATGAAACAATAGGGTCAATAAAAGCAGGAAACGCCAGACTCTGCTGAAACATCTGCAGTGAGTAACCACAAACACTCCAGTACAACAAAGACGGTTGAACCGAAGCTGCTAATTGTACACATATGTTCCTCTAGCAACATCTATATTTTGTTAGCTGCTCAGTGATGTAATCCCAAACAGTTCTGTACCAATGCTGTATCATGGGATTTTGTTCTAGAACACAAGGGGAGAGGAAAAACACTGTACATACCTGCTGTGTTACCGATATAAGTATATACATAATCATAAATGTGCGTTTGGTTTATTTTGTTATGGTGTGTGATGCACAGGTCTTGTGACACATGGCCTCAGACAGAGCGTGTCTGGAGGGAAAGAGAGTCTTCGATGGGTGGGACTAAAAACAAGTGACGCATGACTAAGAGGCCCAGGAAGTTCCAGCAGGCTGCTGTTATTCCTGAGTGTGTGACTGTGCATGTCCATGTGTGTGTTTATGTGCGTCTGTGAGTGTGATTCGGGGGCCCAGAGCGACTATGTGGGGCAATCCTGGCTGGAGTGTCTGGAAAAACTCTGTGGAGTGACAAAAGCAGCAGTGTCCCTTGCAGCATATCTGTCTGCTGCCTTGGCTGCAACACTTTGCCTTTTAGACTGTAATAGAAATTAACCAGGAAAAAGTAGGTCGGGAACACAACAAATAATGCCTTGTGCACATCAGTGTCATACATACATGTGAGTCTAAAGCTGCAGGAAGAATTACTTGCACCCTGTACAGTGTTTCAGAGTATGTGTTTAGTGTCTTAACTCACACAATATATTAAGGCAGAGCAGATTAAATAATTTTTGACTTTAATCCAAATCCAGACGAGTTACTGACCTAAAACTATTCAGTGTGGAAGGTCTTAAAGTCTGGCAGAGTTGTTTTCTGCTGCTTACATGACCTCTCTCTGACCCACAGTCACTCACTCCCCAGATTGCATTGCTACAATGAGCATTTGACTGCAATAGCTGTGACGCATTGGGTGCAGGGAGACAATAGCTTACCTCAGCCTGGCAGACATAGCAAACCTCGGTGCTATCAGACACTCTCTAATCTCAGTCCATGGGACAGCAGTGTCTTTCCTGCTCCCACATGGGCAGATCAGACACAACAGCGACCACAGGAGCACATTATAGGACAAACCTAGGTTACATTGTGAACATCCGGTTCTATACTAATATTATTAATATCGACATTATTTGGAAAGCGCTAGACACTGACTTATAAACAAAGCTAGAATAGTTTTTCTGTATAGTAGTACTATACATACACAGGACTATCAATCCAATGTTATTCATGAAGATTAATTTAGCAAGGGTTGCTTACTGTCATAAGGAAAACAAAGGATTTCAGGTAAAAAAAAAAAAAAATCAGGCCAGGACACTTGAAAGATGTGAATGCAATGGGCAGCTGAATGGAAACTCCGACTTACTCTCAGCATGTGCTGCCAAGCCTGGGATATATACCAGATCGCGTGATATGTTTATTGGTTTAAGTCAGGGTAATCTCATTAAGAATACCTGTGAAATGAATGAAAAATGCCGAAATATTAACTTTAAAAATAAAAGCAGACAAAAAAAAAACATAAAACAATATTTTTTTTCTTCAGCTGTTACATAACTGCACAATCTCTGAGACCTTCACTGCTATCACAGGGCAACCAGATACTGTAGCCACCAACAACAATTTGGTTGTATCCATGTAAAACAAGACAATTTTCCCATGTGAGAGATTACTGATTTACTGTTTTATGTCTCAGTTTTGAGAGTTGATAAAGTGATTCCAGTAAAAGCTGTCAGATAATCAAGGTCGGGGTATAAATTCTGCTATGACAAGATGCACTGTTTAAAAAAAAACAGATGCTACACAAGTTTTAAGTGTGCCTGCTGGGCTCATAAGGTGGTTGACGGGAATCCAATGGAAAAGTAAC
This sequence comes from Ambassis agassizii, assembly GCA_036025115.1. Taxonomy (NCBI): domain Eukaryota; kingdom Metazoa; phylum Chordata; class Actinopteri; family Ambassidae; genus Ambassis; species Ambassis agassizii. The sequence goes on from JAVQJX010162474.1 coordinate 12,626, forward strand.
ATGTGTCAAAATAAATCTATGTGTGCCGGATTGCAAAAACACATCTCTGGGTCTCATGTGAAGAAGGAGAGCATGGGGTGCTGTGAACCTGCTGGGGTAAGACATAAGTTCAGTGGAGACACAGTGTGGTGATACATGATAAAGATTTGTTTAGGGGTAATTCTATCAACCAACCTCCTCCTCCTTTGCATTGGCATGTGGACATAAGCAACACATTCACAGGTTCCCAGGAAATGATAACTTGACTGAAGAGCTCATAAATTTGGAACTAAGGAAATATACTAAGACAGCACTGAATCTTCAGTCTCAATACTGTAAATGAACAAATGATACACAAAAGCACCACCTTGTGGAAGTAGTTTGTAAGAGCACATTTGCTTATTTTGGAAATAAGAATCATTAAGA
>JAVQJX010162598.1:0-17276 GCA_036025115.1 Ambassis agassizii
CTTCTAAATGCAAGATGTTTTTAAGTAAAGGAAGAAAAAAATGACTTCCAACACTGTGTGTGTTGTATTGAATAGACAAATTAAGTATTATCATGAAACTTACTACTTATGTAAAAGGGAATCAACACTGTAAAGGCCAGATACAACATGTGCTCTGATTAAAGTCTGTTAAAACATAGCCTTCCTGAGTGATTATTACTATTAGTTACATGGAGCCTACACTCATTCATATTCATACTGTAATGCCGCTGAAAAAAGTGTCCAGAATATACTGCATAAAAAGCTTTTTATTACAAGAGAAATAGAAAAGATAAAAGCATTGTTGGCATCATATTGGCTTATCACAGCACAAAAAGCACCACAGACACAATAATATGAAAACTATAGAGAAAGAGAAAAATAAAGAACACAGGTTAATATAATCAGTATTGTAGGACCAGAAAGAAAACACCAGCAGGACTGAGAACACAGTCAGCAGCTCCACAATCACAGAGTGTCTATAAACCAGGTACAGAAGAAGGTCCACGAAGGCTTTATGGAGAGTTTATAAAATGACAGATTTATACAAAGTCATGTCTGAATGAAATACATGTTGTAACAAAGACGAGACAGACACATATCAAACCCTCAGAATACTTCTCACATTAATCAAAGCTTCCTGATGGCCAGGATACAACACCAGCAGCAATCCTCCATTCCAGAGGCTCACGTAAACATCGAGAGTACTAATATCAAAAAGTACTTTTATTAGACAATTTATCTGAAGATCTCCAGTGTGATGATACCCAGTAGTTTATCAGTGTATACGTTTTAAAGGTAAACAACAGTAATGCTGTCATTTTACTTCCTGTTTCCACCTGTTTTTTTTGTTTTTTTTTCTTGGTCTTGTCATTTAAATGTATAAAGTTTTTTTAGACGTCGCATTCACAGACATATTGTCTTTAGCTGTACAGGAAGAATAGCAGGTGTGTTGAGGCAACAGTGGGCAGACTTACTATACTCTCATTTAAAGATGTGATGGTGTGTTCCGTTGCACTCCGAAGGTTTATCTGAATTATCTGAAAGTCAATAATCATTGGTTTCACTTTTGAAAGAACAAGCACAAAGAGTGTGTGTTAAAATGCACAGTGTTCTCCAGCAACTCATCAACTCCATTACAAATTATTAAGGCAGCCCTTAATAATTGAATCATTTATTGTTTCTTAATGAAGCAATCATTAATAAATCATTAGTTTAGAGTTAGAATTAAAAGTGAGTCCGTTTCCTACAAATGTTTTCTATTGACTACTCAAATCTTGAAGACATAATCATGGTGTCTCGATGCAGTCATTTTGCATGTATTTTGAGGCAAATCCCAATTTTAGTTTAGTAGTTGTTGTTATTATTGAGCTGGATCCGCCTATAAGGTTGTCACAAAACTTTTGCTGCCACCACAACACTTGGAACGTGAGTAAGCATGTATGCTTGGAGTCGCAGGCAGCTCCTGAGCGACTTTAGGTCCTTTTAAACCCATATCATCCAAATCCTGAGAAACACACAGCTGTGAAAAAAAAAAAGACTTTAAAAAGTTTTCTGTATACTTCTGAATACCAGGTGGTTTGACTTTATGGTCCTGGAGCCACAATCATTGTACTGCACAAGCCATTGTAGCCTACCGTGTGTCACTACTACATACAGTTTAACACTAAGAATACATACATATTTCAAATATATATATATTTTTTATGTGTTTAACGTACATGCATTCACGTGTAAACATACACTCAGCCAATGAGAGGCTTTGGATTGATGGGGGTCAGACAGGATAGGATACAGTAAAACACACACACACACCCACACACACCTGAGATGCCTTAATATCGGGCCAGATTGTTCAACAATACTATAGCTTCAGTTTCCTTTCAAGTGTGAGACATATATGTGATAGTAGTGTGCTATCAATCAGGGCAGTAAGTCAGTCTTCTGGCAGTGCTGGATCAGGCAGTGGTTTCCCCCTCTGAGATTTCAATCGTGTAGCTTGGATGAACTATCAAATGGATTCTATTAGTTTAGGATGAAGTGAATCAATGAAACACTACACGCCTTTGATAAATACTGTAGAAATGGCACTGATGATATGTCCACTCACTAAACCTAATCAACAAGAGTAAACTATTAGAATTCAGCAATGATGCTAAATGATCTACTGTCAATGTGGAAGCACACAGGTAAAGTCTCCAAGACTAAAAACCACTAATATCTGTAAATCTAACATAAATGTTTGATTTCGGAAATCACAGTAATTCACCGACTGAACCACCCTTTGTTAAACCATACAGTGTAGATAGTACAACTAATAACAATAACAGTAATAATACTATCTATACATATCTGAATTGAAATAGTAAATTACTGATGTTGCAGCCTGATAAATATACCTTCTGTTAGCAATGACAATACTAATGATGATGATAGTCAAGTCAGCTAATTGTAAACATTGCCTTCCTCTAGACAACAAGACAATGCCCTCAATTCAGGTTCTGAACACTGAATCTGGACGTGCACCACAGAGAGAAAGAGAGAATAGTCACTATAACCCCTGAATACTGGAATGAATATTGAATTCTTGCAAAATACTGTAACAAAAAAAACAAAAAAAACGGAAATGAACTGAGGATGAGGGAATAAAAGCTGTCCCAGTGCACAGGATGCCTTCTTTCAGATTCATCACAATCAAATGGTTCTCTCAGAGACCATATATGCCAAAGAGATGGTGTCTTCAGATGTCCTCGTCAACTCGTATAAGAGGACGAGGAGGTACTGTATCACATATATGAGGTATTTATTTTTCAATTAATTAAGGTCATAATGAAGTCACTAAGTAAACAAAGACTCTCCTACCGATCAGCTGCCAAACTCTGACTGTGTGAAAACTCAGTTGTTTTATTCATGATTTGGCCCTGAGCTTTGACTCTCAGGTTAAATTAAGTTAACCCTGTGACTGGTGAAGCCTTAAAGGACTATCTGCAGACGAGACAATAAAAGAAAATGCTACCCGATGCTGATCTCCTTCTCATTAAAACCACATCCTTAGTTATGGACTACATCATCAGATAACAATGGAGTATACAATCTGCACGAACTTTTCTTAAACTGTCTTCCTGTTTGACTTTTAAGTTCCTCAGCAGTCAGTATCTGGGGCAGGTCTGCTGTCCCCAAAACTAAATATGGAGAGGCAGCATTCACTTTGTATGCAACATGTATCTGGAACAAAATTTGTGTCTCTTAATTAAATGAGGGCTTAAACTTTTGATGTTGATATGAAATTATTGTGGTTATTATTAACCTGACACACTGTTGTCCACCAGTCTACATTTTACAAAACAGTTTGAGGGGTTTTGCCTGCAGTCTGAAGGCAACTGTTTGGTGAGAAACATGTAGTTTAGGGCTTTTACAAGCTGACGAGGATCACCTGAATGCACCATTAGATTTGGTCTCTTAGAGGAGCTACGTGTTTCCTCTCCTGGCAGCCTCTGACTTTGGACACAGCTTTCATCATCTCTTTTAAGTCGCTCAAACACAGGAGCTGTTTCCTGTAAGGTCAATGCTGATGTCATCTGGAGGTCTGAACCTGATTGGATGGCTGAGCATAGAGGTACTTCCAGATGGCGTAATAATGTATGGCAGCTCCCATAGCTACAAACAGATGCCAGATGGCGTGAGCGAACGGGACGATGCCGTCACTTTTGAAGAAGATAATGCCCAGACAGTAGCAGGCACCGCCGACCAGCAGCTCACACAGCCCAGACTGCTCCGGCTGGGAAGAGGTATGAAGCTTGTTACTAACAGACAGGCAGTGTTAAATCCATACAGAACAGCAGTACAAAATAAATAAGCGGCCTCACCATTGAGAGGATGACCAAGGCTGGAAACACTCCCATCACTGTGTAGCAGATTAACTCCATGATCTTATACCTGATGTAAAGAGGAATGTTTACATGTGATAGACTGTAGATGGAAAAAAAAACATGTCTGAACTTTGTTATTCAGGACTTCCAGAAAGCTGCCCATAGCAGAAGCATCATGGTTAAAATGGCAACCACTGTGCTCCTCTTTCATCTTGTGAAGAGGTAGCAGTGAGGGTGCCAAATCAGGTTTTCAGGCGAGTTCATTTCTACTCTACTCTCGTATGGCAGCCATCACCAACTGTGAGGCCACAGTACAGTGTTCCTTTCCCACTCTGAATCTTGATTCACAGTTTCTCATACTGTCGCCTCAACAGATCAGCATAAGGACCTTGTTGTGACTCTTGAGCTTACTGATCTCTGGGTGTTTTCATTGTTTTTGAATGTTCTTGTGTCACCTGTATGTGGGTGAGTCTAATGTATAGTTACAAATAACTGGAGAAAACCCTAAAGAGCAGGCTCAAAAATGGAGAGATTGGTCCTTGATATACTGAACTCAGTCTCCAACCTTTGTAAACCATGGTCATTTTGAGTTTGTTGTGTTTAACAGACACATCCTGATGCCAGTGATCCTCTGTGATGTGATCCTGTCAGGGGACGGGAGACATCTTCCAATTCACCAACCCTCCCTCTTCACCATATCATCACACTCTCTACTCCTTTAAAACGTTTCACATCGTGTGCATATGACACAGCCACAAACTCATATTGTCATACATAAATGTTTATAAACAAACCTCTCATGAAAGAAGAATACGTAAGTGGTTCCAAAAGACGCCATGACCCACACCAACCAGCGCATGTGACACGCCCATGGACCCAGCTCCCGCAGGTTCAGCCTATAAACACATCAACAGGCAGACAGAGCTACAAATGTATCCAGGCACACCACACATATACACACAACCACATACACACTTAGCAGGATAATTTGTTTACCAAGGGGCGTAGGAAGCAGCAATGAAGAAATAGATAACAATCCTGTCACACATGTGGAAACAGTGCTCCACAGACCTGAAGAGAGAGCAGCAACAGCCTTATTACAACCGAGGCAGTGGGGCCATGCTGTATATTTGTTGTTAAATCATTTAAACAATTTGTTTTAAGTATTGTGTAAATGTGTGCTTCCGTGTGTGTACCGTAGGTGGCTCTTCTTCCAGGCCACAGTGTGGAACAGGGTGGAGATGATGAACAGTGAGCTGAGCCCCGCCCCGTACACCCAGGCTGACAGCCGCTCCCATTGGTCCTCCGACTGGAAGTGCAACACTGAGCTGCCCAGCAGGCTGGGAATTATCCATAACTAAATGAATTGAACATAAATGAAAAATGAGCCACAGAGAGGCAACTGGCTGGACTGTGTAGGTGCAAAATAATCTGGGATGGTGTCATTTATCTGTTATGTAATTTTTTTTTTTCAGATCACTAACTGTGTTCTGTGTGTGTGTGTGTGTGTGAGTGCATTCACCGCATGTGTGGCACAGTTGGCAGCATGCTCGTACTCTGTGGGCTGGTATCTCTTGTTAGGAGGAACACGGTTGTTCATAAACCTGAAAAAGATCACATATGAACACCTACAAGTTATGTTGATGTTATGCAAACAACAACAGGACAGCATGTATGTACTCACAGAGCTGAAAAAGAAGCATTTATGAACATTTTTACCTTCATGTTTTTAGTCACATTTTAGTTAGGCTGTTTGTTTTCTGTCTTCTAAACAGATACATTTATTTGCAGAAGGAGTTCGTACAAATTGTAGGTCTTACAATTAGCACTTCAGATATGTGAAATACGCACGTTTATAAGCACTTCTGTTGTTTTGTAATTTTTATATTTTTATCAATATTTTTTTTAATATATTTTTCTGTGATAGCTATTTAAAGCCTAAATTTATGTTGATAAGTAACTAAACAGTAAATATTTTCAAATATGAATATGTATTCAGTTATTGCTATAAATTGTGTTGAAATGTTACATTATCATCATTATGTAAAATCATGTCCTAAAACCATGTTGTGATATTTGTATCTTAGTGGTGCTAATGAAATTTCAGTCCACCCTCTCCTTCCGTTCGCCTAGCAACACCAGACATGCTTCAACTTGTTGCCATGACAGTTGTTGCCTGGCAACAGTGGGTAACCACAGACCGACTGAACCAGAGGTTTGTCCTGATGATGTCTTTCATAAACAATTCACATGTGCAGCTATGGTTGCGCACACACACTCACATACAAACACATCTTGAAACTCAAACAGCTCAGGAGGTAACACTCCATCAATGATGTCACTGTTGTCATGGAAACCACCGAGCAGGGATTGTCTTTTTTTTTTTTTCTACACACCAGAAAACTCCTCGTCTCCTTCATCTTTCTTTCCTCATCGTTTCCCACCTCCCCCCTCCTGTTCCCCGGCCATTCGCTGTTCGCTGTTCGCTGTTTTTTAATCCTGCATCTCACAGAGCCAGATTTCATAAGAGACCTAGATTTCGCGATGTCTGTTTCTCTCTCTCTCTCTCTCTCTCTCTCTCTCACACACACACACACACACACACACACACACACACACACACACACACACACACACACACACACTGTTTAACGATTGGTGGGACTCTGCCTCTGCCATCAGAGGGAATGCCGCTCTGCATGGGAGAATCAATGTGTTTTTATGAACCTTAAGATGTTTCAGCCAAAGGCAGAAACAACAGCGGCCTAATTTATCTGTAGAGCTGTGCATATGCGTGCAATTTCATTAATGTTCACACTGGCTGCATCATTTCTCACAAACATTTCAATATAAGCAGACTAAATGATCCTCTGATGTATCTCTGTGTTGTTGTGCATACTTCAGTCTATTTTCCTCCCACACAAGTGGAGTCAAACCTTACTGTTTTGACAAAAAAAGCTGATATGACACTCCTGACGAAAACAAGAGTAACTACCTCACATGATGCTCAACCTTTCATCTCATTCTCATTCTCTGTTTTTAGAGTGACACTCATTCAGAGCTATTAATATTGACCCAGCCCAGAAACACTATGTCCTGTCCCAAATAAAAGGCTTCCTGTATCCAACACTGTCTGACTGACTTCTCTCTCTCTGCATGTGTATGTGTGTGATTGTGTGTCTGTCAGTGCCAGACCCAGCAGGCTTGGCTGGGTCATTAATGACTTTATCAAGCTGGCTGATAATTAGCAGGCCAGAGGCCAGGCGCAGAGAGGCGGTAAGTGGACAGAGAGGAGCAGTGCTGTGGAAACATCATGATAAGTCTGCTCACACAACAGAAGGACAGACAGAAGGAACACTCCACTACTGAACCGTGAACACCCCAGTCCACTAAACACTGCACATGAATTAATGTTACTGGGGTTTAAAGTACCGGCCTATGAGTCATTGTATAATGTAATGTATATGAGTCAACTCAAATTTAGTGAGGGAAAACGAATCTGGTGGAAGATTCGCTGCTTTCTGTTAAAATATATTTCAGATTTACTACAAGGAATCTACCTGATGGATGAATCCAATGTCAGGTGACACAGCGTATATTTTTATTGTTTAATGCCCATCCCGGTTTTAAGGTTTGTTTTTTAACCTTTTAATTCTACATGAATGATATTTGCCAATTTTATATAGCTGATTATTCACTCAGTTGCGAGATGACTTTGTCAGTTGATCAGGGTTTAATGTGCATGAATAAAGGAAAGAATCCTCTGTGAAGACAAAGCAAGACGTGTTACATAACAAAAGTAACCCACCACCCTCCTCCTTAGATTGTCAAGCAGCTAAAAATATTACAGCTGTGCGCTCATGTACAATTATATTCAGCAAACCTGCGAAAAGATGGCTTTCTGTCGCTTTAATGGTGAGCTATAAGGAGAATAATGTTGCACAGAAACTACAAGGTCTCCACTGTGTGATCTGCTCTACACATCAGATTTTCTCACTGTAAAATAAATAATAATAATCCACTCAGCTCAGTCATGAAGCAAAAAAATAAAAAAACAGAAGTGACAATAATTATTTGTGCAGCGTAATAATAAAGTTGTAAAGGATGAGGATGCAGAAAGAAAGAGAAGAGATTCTATGATGAGGAGGAGGAGGAAGGAGGAAGGAGCAGTGTGTACTCTTAAAGATGCTTGTCAAAGAAAACAAACATCGAGGTAAAAGATGCCTAATAAATGCTAGAAATATCAATACATTTTGTTTCACAGCAGGAGCCTCGGAGCATCCTCAGCATCCTCCTCCCCCTCATCCAGGCAGCATATGATGTACATTTACAGAGCTGCTTCAAATCAGTGATAACATCGGCGGCTTGAGATGACACCTACCTTACAAGATTCATTTACAGTGGAAATAAGCAACAGTTGACAGCAGACAGACAGTATGGCCAAAGCCTGAATCCTCTCCGAGTGTTGGCAGAATTTACCGCCGAGGTGTGATCACTTCAGCTCAGCTCCTGACGGGAAGGATTAATGAAAAGAGCATCGACGTTTCACTGTCGTCGTACTATCCTCATCTCAAACAGCACCGGGAGATGGACGCATCCCGACACAGCTGCCTCCAGAGGCTCCAGTCCGGAAGTGTGGGATGAGTCTTAGAGGAAACCGCTGGTCTACATGCATGACTGGTGCTCTCTCTCTCTCTCTCTCTCTCTCTCTCTCTCTCTCTCTCTCTCTCACCTCATCACGACTCGGCGTGGAGGCTTGTTTGTCATCACTGAAGGCTGCCACATCATTTTCTGGCAGACTGATTCCGAGCAGGGGAAATTCGTGCCGATTCCCGTGCAGCTCCAGCTTCTGCCTACAGGCGGAGCTGCAGCCGTGCAGTTGAACAGTGATTTCTCAGTGTAATGTAGGCTGCACTAATAATGTCTACCTGTGGCGAGTTTGCATGCTGCACACATATATACGCCTTTATAAAGGTATACATTTCTTAGCAGACATTAACTCTCTATCTTGACATATAAATATGATATGGCATTTGTTTATTTATTATGTTTTTATACATTTCTATTAACACTGCCAACAAACTGACTGAACTATCTGACTATGATACATTGTGCCAAATCCATATTTTTAGTTTTTGCAAAGAACTACAGCATGTGTGAAGTTTGTTGGGTAACCAGTAAAACATGAGGACAGACCATCACTTCTTTCCATCAGAGTGTCTGTAGGAGCCACAGGGGTTCATTTGTGACCTCTTTGGGATAAACCCCACTCATATTAGGTTTCCTGCTCCATATTATGTGTATGAATGATGGCAGCAGAATGCCTTCTTGTAGGCAGCAGCAATAGAAAGGCTATTAAAGTGTAGCTTGTTTTATTTGGTTACAAGTTTGTGATTATAAAATCATGTACATAAATCTTACCACTACTTCTTTTATAAAAAAAAAAAAAAAATAGATGGAAATGTCGGTCGGATTTCATTTTGAGCTTGACCGACCGACCAAAGGTCAGGATATCTCAGACTCTTTTGCTTTCAGCCTTTTTATCTGTTCAAATTCCTCTCACACACACACACTCACACACACAAACTGAATGAACTAAAGCCTGTTGTGCAGGGTTACAGCATTCATTTATTAAGTGCATATTATGACCAGCATAAGCTTTTAACAAGTACTGCAGCTTTTCATCATGATTAATATAAAATACTTTTATGCTTTAAGCATTCAGATCAGACTGAGCTCTCTGTGACTGTACTACTCTAACTCATGAAGTACCATCTGCAGACCTGTTCTCAGTCTCTCTGTGTGCAGCACTGCACATAATTCAGCAAAGAGTAGGATCACAAACACTGTTTGACCTGATGTCTGATTGTTTCACTTGTATAAAAAAAAATACCTGATTATAACATGGCAGAGAAGCTTTGTGTCATAAGGCAGCAGTTTTCTTCATAGCTCCGGACGAGACTATACTTTGGTGGGGAAAATGTAAACTTCAGTTCAAACTATCTTCAAGTTCTTCATAGAAGACTCCAGAGACTATAAAGACATTGGTGAAGATTGTGAGAAATCACACTGTTAATCTCTATTGTGTGATGTGTTGACTGTGGCTGTGTGTTACCTTGACATCCCAGAGGCCCATCCCTCCATCCATACCAGTGGTGCAGAACTTAGTGCACTGGTTCCTCCCTCCTTCCAGCAATGAGATTTGGCTGAAATATTGTAAAATATTGTGATGAGTGCTCTGACAGCTGAAAACTTTACAGATTCTAAAAATAAATAAGACATACGTCATTCTCTTTGTATTTTTCTAGCTTCCTGTACAAGCAGGCTTATAACACTCCTGACCTGATGCTGTTCTTGTGCAGTGTGTTCAGGTCCTTGTCAGTGCTCTGGGTTTCTGAGGCACGACGGTCCAGATTCTGGAAACGTTCCCTGGCACTGATGCCCTTCTGGGCCGCCTGCTTGGGAACGTCCAACTTGCCACCAAATGTCAAGCTGCCTTTGGCACCATCGTACACAAACAGCACCGGGTAACAGTCATGGCCCTAAAAGAACAGCAACACATGAGAGGTCAAAGAAACCAAAAGGACATATAAGACTACAATGTCTTTAGCTGTCAAATATTTCAGGTTAAAATGTGTTATTCTAGTGTGAAGGCTGAAAGTATTTGTCTCCTGGTTGCACTTGCAACATGTTTAATCCGCCGTGAATACTCACAGCTGCTACTAAGCTGTTCTCGGTAATGAAGGTGACACACAGCAGAGGAAGAGTCTCTGAGCTCAGACTGCTCACACTGGGGAGGACATTACAAAAGGTCAGCGAGCAATACATGTAAACACACATTAACACCAAGGTGTGCAGCCCCTTGCGCTCTCTTACGTGCTTGTCTTGCCGCCCTCAGCCACAGACACAGTGGAGTCATGGGAAGTCCAGGCCAAGCGGTTACCAGAGTGCGAGAAGCACACACTGTGCACCCAACCTCCACCTCCTCCTGAAGTCTGAGCTGCCACTGCAGACCCTCCAGACTCAAACAGCACCTCCCCGAATGGCATCTTGCTGCCCCATGGAGTGGGACCAGGCTTCTCCTCCACCTCCTTTATGTAAGCTGAAAACACCCTGTGTGATAGAGAGTGGATTGTTTTGGAGAAAATCAGTGCCATGCGTCATCTGTTAAGTGATGAGAGACTTCATTTCATTACGGGATAGTTACAAGAGACCTTAAGAAAGCAATACCTGCATTTGAAGTCACAGGATCCAGCAGCCAGCAGGACATTGTTGGGGTGCCAGTCCAAACTCAAGATGGTGGATCGGATTGGCTTCTTGATGTGCTTACACACCCACCTGCAGGTACCAACGCACTTTGACTGAATGTTTTTTTTTTTTAAATTAAAATGCAGCCTTTGATGTGACAGGAGCTCCCTATGTCCTCACCAGTCATTTTCCTGCTCAAAGTAACAGATGGAGATGAGACGTGACCCGCTGCCCACCGCAAACTTGTTTTCTTTTGGTGACCACTTCACACAGCGAGCGGCACGGTTGATCCTCAGGATGACCAGGGTTGGCTTCCATGTTCCTTCTTTCAGGGTCCACACGTAGGCGTTACGATCTGCTCCGCAGGTAACTATACGGTTGCTGTCCGGAGCCCAGTCAATACCTGCAGGGAAACAAATCTCTCTATCAGACCTCATATGTAAATGACAGGAAGGGTGGCTTACCAGGGTCTGAAGAGAAGAGGGATGACGTGTGTGCTATGAAGCTACTTGGTTAGGTTTTGGGAATATAGTAAACTGTACACTAAATTACAGTTTATTTTTATTTATTTACAGAAACTGGAGTCCTTCCTTTTTCTTCTAATCTCCCAATATTGAATACAGACTACTGCCATCTGCTGGTATGAGACTCAGCGTCCTCTGACATAGATGCAAAACATTTATGCTAGTTGGGTGTTAGCTGCAGTGTTTACAGAGTTTGTGTTTTTTGTCCAAACGTGTGCAACAGAGGGTGTGTAAATACAAATATAAGAGTTGTGAAACAAGCATTCCTCTGTCTCACCTGTCACCTGCCCATTGTGCTCCTTCAGCTCATGGATCTTGGTCCACTTGGTCCCATCTTTCTTGTAGATGTGGACCTCATGGTTGTTGGGGCACAGGGCGATCTCTGAAGCACAAAAATACATTTAATTACAACCCTCTGTATCAGCAGACAGGCTGCTAATCAGTGAGACATGTGGACATGTAGTGAGTACAGGAAATGTATCAATGCGAAAACAAAGTACAGAGAACGTCATGAAAAGTCTGGGATCGGTGGAGTGGAAGAGAGAACAGCTGACTGGGTGCATGAGGGGAAAACAGAGACATACAGTGTGCATCTGCCTACAGGCAATGCACAGACACATGGGATCTTTAAATAGACAATATGCAAGAATTGCAACCTTTCTTTCCATAATATGAAGCAAACCCTGCATGTTCTGGTCAGCAGATGAGTCAGAAGTAATGTTTATCTGAGAACTCAGTGTGGGTGCTTGAGTGTGCATTTTTGTCTGCAAGATGAATAAACTCATGTGTTCAGCCTGCAAGTGCAGTGAAACTACAACGCTATGACTCGACCACAGACGTCTGTTACATCCGCTTTGCCCAGAAACCAAAGCGCTGATCAAAACAGCCAAATATGGCATCTGTTTCCTCCAGCTAACGGAGCACAAGAGCCTCTCAGAAAGGCCTCCAGACACCACCCTCAGTCTTACAGGAAACAGGAAATACCTTCTCCCACCTGGGAGCCAATCACAAGCCTCCGCCTATTACACCGTTCATTTTCTTTCCTCAGTATCTGTGATTAACACAGCTAGAAGATGAGCTCAAATCCACTGAAACACAAATCCAGGGTGACCAATGAGAGAAGACAAACAGACTTACGGGACCGATCTTTGTTCCAGGCATGGCAGCTAATTGGTTCCAGCAGGAAGCTATGGTACGACATGGTCCAATCAGATGTTAGAGACAGATCAGGAAGTGGAGAGAGGAACCAGGGGCTGGTGGGCTGATAGAGAACAGTGAAGTCTAGAAAAACTGAAGTTACGATGTAAAAGTAGAGAGGAAGAGCAAAAAAGGGACATGAAGACAAAATTAGTAATAAAACTAACTAACATATTTATATAAAGAATTAAAAGATTGAGAGGATTTAATATAAAACACAGTCAGCTGATGTTAACTCTCTGTGCAGGAACAGGAACACACTGAATTTGTTTCTCAGACTCAGGTTGTGTTAATGTAATCCAGACTTTCAGAGGTATGAGAAGAGCTATGCAGGTCAAGGGTAACACACATCCTCCATTATCTACACTCAACAGTTACAACACACAACCAGGGGAAAAAACAACTCCATCACTACCAGCGACTTTACAAGTTAACAACTTAAAAACAAATATTACTCTAAAGTATCCCAATTTCTTTGCTCTGAGTGTGAGTGTTGCTCACTTTTATCTTCTTTTTTTTTTTCCTGAAAATGAATTATACTGTGTGTGTGTGTGTGTGTGGGTGGGTGTGTGAGCATGACATGCCTAAACATACTCAGTCAACTGTTAGATATTTTCTAGGCTACTTACCCCAAGGGCAGGATAGAGATGAATGGTTGGATGGCTGCAGAGATGGGAAGGTGGATCAAATAAAAGTGGGTGTTCAGCTCGCGGACTCTGGCCAGTCAACGCGAACGCCAACGACAGAGTGAGCTCAGGAAGAGAGAAGCTGAGCTGAAGAGAGGGAGGAGAGGTCAGAGGGGGAGGTGGAGTGTAGAGTGAAGCTCACAGTGAAGGGAGAGGCATACAGGAAGTGTATGCAAGTTTGTACTCAGGGTGGAATAAATATTTGAGATTATCTTGGGTGTAACAACTTTAAAAAGTGAGAGAATGTTAAGTTTTTATGAGGAAAAGAGGCGAAGGGGAAGCTGAAGCGCTAAAAGAAGGAAGAGAGGGAGGAGCATGAACACAATGCAATGTTATGCAGAAAGGAGGAGGCTGAAACTGAGGGGGGGGGGCAAAAAAAAGCATGAAAGACACGGAAAAGAAGGGGGAGGGACATCTGGTCACTTCTGCATAAAGAAAGAGGAACAAGTTGAAGAGGAGGGAAGAGAACTAAACTGAAGGAGAGGTAGGAGGGGTGTCTGATTATTCACTACGTTTTCTGTTGTGGATTGTGATTTTTAATCAGTTCAAACATGCTGCTTTTCCTAAAAACACCATCCATTTTTCTCTTCAAAATGTAAAATCAGTCATTGTTGTTGTGTTAGACTTTCTTCTCATATTTTCCATTTGATCATCAAACTGGCAGCCAGTGAAAACCCACAAACTACAGTCTGCGCTGCACTGTCTGTCATCTACTTTATGCATAAAGGCCACAATTTTCTTAAAGACTTGTACAAGCAATAAAGGGGAATTTAAAACATTTGAAAGAAATTGACACATCTTGATTGTGCTTGTTTTGACAATGTGGAAATCTCCACTCTAGCACACGCAACACTCTAGGAGCTGTGGATAGCCACATGCACCGTCTGCGATGCCTTTGTTGCCCCAAACTTGAGGACACAGTGACCTCTAAATTGTTGTTACTCAGATAAGGATATTCAAACAGGAATGAAAAAACACAGTTAGGACACAAAGAGGAAACATCAGAGGGTATTTCCAGCTCACTGTGAGAATAATGTATACTGCAAGTCTTGGGTTTATACTATTCATTCAAGCCAACAAAGGTAGAGCACCGTCTGCCTTGATTTAAAATGAGTGACAATTAACAAAGGCCAGAAGAAAACAAAGGTTTGACTCCTAACACGGTACCTTCGGCTGTCCTTGGTGCCCTCTTCTGCCTCAAACCGGAATCTAAAAGGATTTTGGGCACAATTGCAAAGATTTATAAAGAAACAAAATCAATCGGTGTACAAAACTGAGCAGAAAGAAAGAGAGCAGTCAGGTTGGTAGTGTACTGTAAATGTATTTCATCTTTATTTCATGTCTACCTCATGATCAGTTACATAGAAATCCTCCATCTTGTGTGGTTTTAGTGTAATAGCTACAGAGCCCAGTGCTGGCCAGCCATGACTCCGCACAGTTTAGACAGCTGCTTTCTCTCTCCACCATCAGATCTGTACAGCTCTCAACAGCCAACCAGCAACATGTACTCAGAATATCAGAACTCCTTGGACTTAATCTTAAACAATGACTTCACCTGCTTAAGAATATTTACTATCCTCGAGTAAGTGAAACAACCACCCATCTACTTATCAGTGATATTCAGAGACCATGTTAAGGTTAATCTGAGGTGAAATACAGTCTGATTTTTGGGATAAAACACACCTTTTAGTGTTCAACTTTTGGTACAGGAGGTTAGAGAACATAAAAACACACAGTTCACGTCACGTTTAATACGTGTCAGAGGACCTTCCCACTTTGACACCTGGTTAACCTTCATTTAAAAACAAACAAAAATAAATCAACAGTGATGTCACACGTCAGCTCAGTGTGTGTAGTGTGGTATGTGTTTTAGGGTGTGTGAGTGAGTGTATGTGAACATGTAAGCAAACGCCCGCACGAGTGTGTTATGGACTGATCAGTGCTTCAGCAGACACTCGATAAGGTGGTAAGTTATGTATGTTACTGGCTGCGTCGCAGGAGTGGAGGGAGGGTGAGATGGAAAAGCGGAAGGAGGGGTGAGGACTGGGGAGGAAAGGGGGAGGGGGGAGAAGTGAGGCTGCAGCGTCTCTTCATTCATTCACAAGATTTCTTCACATGATGCGGAGACCCTGGATAGAAGCTTCTAGACTCTGAAGAGGTAAGCACAGGACAGGAGTTAGTGCAAGATCATCCAAGGCCGACCAGAATTTAAAGATGGCCGCTCGTATGTGTGTTTACCTTGAAGTCCCAAATGGTCATTGCTCCATCGATGCCTGTAGTGCAGAACTTGCGACAATCCCTTTTGTCTCCCTCGTAGATAGACACTTGGCTAAAGTACAAACATACAGTTTAGTCCAGAAGTGGAACCACTGAAATCACAATGATGCGTTTAACTCAGTAAATAGCTGTGATAATGACAGATGAGTCAGAATAACATATATGGTAACAGTCCAGCTGCTGGTGCTGGGATGCCACTAAGCACTGGGTGCCTGCTAAAATGTCACACTGGCAACACCAATAAAAAGTGAAATCACTCAGGTTATGGATGGATTGTCAACAACAAGCAGGAAATACACCCCTGGGCAAAACTGAGATTTATTTTAGCAGCGTATGTGTTTTTCGTTTGGAATGTTGTGATGTGATCTGAGGTGCTGAATTTGGCACTCAGCTTTCCTTCCTGCCAACCTGGGTGACTCCCTGCTTTTTACTCACTGAATTTTGGCCCATCAGCTCTGGCCTGTTACATCACTTTTAGATGTGCTTGGAGCAAAAATAAAGCTGTGCGTTTCATCACTACCCACACTGCCCAGTATCCATCCAAAATTAGATTTTAGTATTAATACAGCAAGCGGAACAGCCATGAAAGCTATTCACTCTTACCTAACCACTCCTGGAGTGACATTACAGCAATTTTAGACCAGTGACATGCAGGCAGCAGAATGATTCCAGGAAAATTGTATACAAATTAACTAATTAACTACTTTTTAATGCAAGTAACAATTATGCAGGGGAGAGTTTCAGAGATATAGATTTTTGCCATTTACTGTTGTACTGTAATGTGTTATGCTAAAGGGATTTGTAATATTCACCCTTTACTCTAATGGAAGATATTACAAACTGTTGTATGTAAATCATACCCAAAATGTATCATATAGTCGAAAACAAATGCTGTAATACAAAGGGCTGCTTGTGTTAAACAACCCACTCGGTGTTATAATTATCTTTCACTGTCTGCATTTAAACTTGGTATGTGACCTACGTGATGCTGTTCTGGTGCAGGGTGTCCAGGGCAGTGTTGCGGTCCTCTGTGGTGGCTCTCTTGTCCATGTTTCTGAAGCGCTCCATGGCAGAGATGTTCCTCTGGATGCTCTGCTTAGGGAGGTCGAGCTTTGACACGAACGTCAGTGTCCCACCATCATCGCAACGGAACAGCATGGGGCAACAGTCGTGGCCCTGGAGACAACCACGTTCAGATTGAAAATGGGTTTTCCTCACTAGGTTATAAATCTGTGCATAGAAATCAGTGTTATCTTACCGCAGCTACTAGACTGTTCTCTGAAACAAAAATTACACTGAGGAGAGGGAGAAACTCCGTCTTCAGCTGTGAAGGACTAAATACACAAATTAAGAGTCAGATGATGGTTTTTGCACAGATGAACTAAATGATTTAACAGGCAGCATACTGAAAATATTTAAATATGGTGTTTTTTAAGTTGATTTGGTCAGGCCTCATT
>JAVQJX010162715.1:0-10690 GCA_036025115.1 Ambassis agassizii
TCCGACAGACCTGAATACCTGAAGCATTTGGCACATCCTTCACAAACTCTATAAAGCTGATAGAAATGTAAACCTGCAGCATAATCAAACACCTGAATGTCCCACACTCATACATTCCAACAAGAAACCGCATCCTAAACACCACAAAGATTCAAAGGTGGAGCTCTGTTAAGATGAATTCACAAAGGGACCGATTAAAGAAACAAAAAAAAGTGCATCACCGGTCGCTCAAACACTGAACTGAACCCATTTTTAAATGTCTGTGGAAACTTTTTCAGCTGCAAATTCGACCAGCAAGGAAAGAACATAAAGAGGATTTTACAGGCTCATCTGTGAGCTTTAGAATGGGAAACGACACACTTAACTGTGATTAATTTTTACTTCTTTTCTGCTCTTTATCTGTAGGACGAAGGTGACACACTTTGGCACAAAGCTTCCTGCCCTGATGATGAGAGGTATGTCTGGTATTTGCACACTTCTGCCCTTGTTGACGTTTAGAAGAATGAGTTCAGTTGAGTTTGCCTCTCGGCTGTTTGAGCCCAAACTTTCACTGATGTAAACAGAATCAGTGAAATGCTGCAAAGTGCTGGAGCGGAAGCAAAAAGCAGGAAGACCTGAAAATAAATAAAAACAAGCAAATGCCGCCTGAAAAATAGATCTATAAGCAAAAATAGAGTCATCTGCATTAGCTTGTGAGTGCAAATAGCACATGGAAGACAATATTGCACAAATGAAATAAGCTGTCTGTGCAAAGCTTAAATCATAAATTAAAAGTTTGGTTAGCTACTGTCAGAGTTTAGATGTAATCTGCTTATTTTTTATATATATATTCACAAATTAACTGGCTGTCACTGAGTTGAGAATAAGGCAGAGCAGTCAGTGACTGTCCAGCAGAGGGCGCCGTCCAAACACACATCGATCTGTTCAAAAGACTTTCTGTGTTCACATGAAGCCACCTGAATATTACGTTTGATGTTTTTGGGCATGAAGAGAACCAGCTTTACTCCAGGCCAAAGAAAGAGGAAGAGGCTGAAGACAGGGAGACGGGTCATGTGTAGACAAAGTAATCGTCTGTGTTTCCAGGGTTACCATCCCTAATGCTGGAAACACAGGAAGCAGAAAGAAGACGGTGCTGTGTAGGGCTGGGCCACAGATAAATGGGGCGTTGGTTGTGTAAAGCCCTTAATCAGGGTAGGACAGTGTGTGTGAACACACACATGCTCACAGGACAGTGGCACAGTCTCTCCTCCACATAAATGTGCTGGTGTTCAGCTGCAGCGTAGTTTAGCCAGGAAGTAGGCCACACTGAGGAAGATCCACACCACCAGCAGGTTGGGGCTGAGGGCCAGGAGGGGCAGCGAGTACATGAGGCTGGGGTCCAGCCGGAAGTCACGCACTGGCAGCAAACCGCTCAGGTTCTTCTGGATCACTCCCTCCCTCGTCCCAATGCTAGTAAGGCACGGGAAGGGTGGGAGGAAGAAGAGGAGGAGGAGGAGCAAACGAGGAGGGAGGGAAAAAGAAAGAGAAACAAGGAGAGGAGAGGGAGAAATAAAGATGGATGAGGAAGAAGAGAGGAAGATGAGGAAGCAGTGGAGCCAAATCAAACAGATGGCGTGCACAGAGGTAATATGGCAAATAAACAGGTGGATCAGAATGATAGTGACGAAGAAGAAGGCACGGCCGAGTGACATGAAAATTAAATCAAAACAATTCCACAAAAAATGTCAGGAAACAAAGAGGAAAAGGAGGAAGAGGAGAGAGAAACAAGAGAAATTAAGAGAGATTCAGAAAGAGAAAGACGAAAATAGAGCAATGGCTCTCCATGTTTTTATTCTGTAAGACATGGGATGAAGAGGAGGAGGAGGAGCAGGATAAAAACACCCTGTGTCAGTATAAGTAAGTCAACATGCAGCTACTGTTATTTAAAGGGTGTGTTAGCTTTATTTAGGAGGAGAAAGAGGCAGCAATGCTTCTAACATGCAGCTCCAAAAATAAAGAAAGTGATCATGCTCGTCAGCTGGTGAAGCAGAGGAGAGCAGACAGGGAGGAGAAGGAAGACAGATGAAGAGACATGGTGTCATGCAGGACTTTATTGAGACAGGCGTGATTACATTCTTCTTACACAGAAATATTTACAACACAAAACTAAGACGGCCGCTGCTGTGGACACACACAGTTTTAAAGAACACGGGACGTAAACCTGCAGGAAATGTTTTTAAAGTTCCTCTTTCACACTGTTTACTTAGAATTCTCTCTTTCGTTTTTCCAAATTTCCCACACATGTCAGTAAAAACTCAAGTGAGAGATGGTTTCATACCACAAAAGAAAGTACTGAACTGTCCCTTTAAAAGACAGAGACGCACACGAAACCTGTCTGAGCCATTTTGTCTCCACAGACAGACTTTATGTGAGAAGGAGAAGCGATGAAGGGGAAACAAAAGGTAGAAAAGATGGTGGTGAAGACAGACAGTCAGCACACTTCTCTTCTCCAAGACCCTCAAACTAAATTCAGTGCTGGAGTCTGGTGAAGTGAAGCAGCCCACTGAGGTGTCCTCGTCTTCAGCATTTAAAGCAAGCAAACATCAGCACAGAAATCAGCCTACCTGCGCATGCAGTCCAGGGCCTGCGTGAAGACCTGCGGCGCCATGCCGTGTTCGTGCTGCAGGATCAGGCACTGCTCCAACGTGACCGACATGGCCGTGCGGTCTTTGGCGCTCTTGCAGCTGGTGAAGCGAACCCCGTTCAGCCTGCGACAGATCTGTAACAGAGAGGACCGCAGGTGTGAGCGTCATGGATGTTTGGGATTTCTTTATTTGTGGTCATGATGTGACGTCACCTCGGCGGCCTGCCACAGGATGTCCACGTTCTTGTTTTTCCTGGCATTAACATTCTGCCCCAAAAACCTCAGCAACTCAGGGAGACAAGTCTGAGAGCGTGACCTCGGGAGGCCTGTGTGCAGAGAGAAACAGAGACAGAGGAAGTGAAGAGGACATCAGGACTGGGACTCATCACAGCCTGCCTGTACTCACAGTCCTCAGGCAGCACTTCTTTGAACTGCTCGTAGTAGGAGTTGAGCCTGGAGAGACTCTCCGAGTTAATGATCTCCTGCAGCGACGTGTCTCCAAACCTGAAAATCAGACACCAACACACATAAACATGACTCATGAGAGATCATTTGTGTGACATCACCACAGGCATCCTGCTCACTTCTCAGCCAGCGTCTGCTGCTCGTTGATGCCGACGTTGAAGTGCACCGGCTGGACCCTCAGCAGCATGCCGCTCTGGATCTCTCGCGGCAGCGCATCAAACATGGCGCCCGGCAGCGGGATGCGGACGTTGAAGCCATGGCGGCTGCCTGTGATGATGGGCAGCATGTCGGGGGCGGAGCTGCCGGTCGCCTGTGTGACCTGAAAGAGACAAGTAAGCACATTAAATGAAATGAAAACCATACTTACAAACTCTTTTCATGTCTTTCTACCTTGAAGGTGACATTACGCAGATCCATGACGCCAACACTCATGTCCTCCAACATGGCGAGCTCCTCCCCTGCAACACACACACACATACAGTCAGTGGCACGTCAGGGTGGAAACATGGTTGACAGGTGAGAAGCAGCCCCACTCGTACCGTAGGTGCTGAGCAGGGACTCAAACTGAGCCAGAAGACCGATGGTGTACAGCTGTCGCAGGAATCCGTTGTCACGGAGACAGTTCCTCAGTTTGATAACGAAGCCACAGATGAGAGCGGTGAGCTGTAACACACACAAACACACACACACATCAGTTTCATCATAATTATAACTGACATCAGTTTTGTATTTTTTAAACACACATGGAAAGCATAACATAATAATGGCCTCCTCTAAATCAGACACTGCTGCTTATAGGATTATGTAACCCTGTTTGTTTGTTTCTGTGCATCCATGTGTGAAATCCTGTGCAGCTCAGTGTGTGTGTGTGTGTGTGTGTGTGTGTGTGTGTGTGTGTGTGGAGACAGCTTCTCTCATATATACATCTTTCCTGTGCATGGGGCGCCCTCAAGCCAGATGTGTGCAGAAACACAAGGTGAGAAAAGGTGAGTAGGAGTGAACAATCATAAAACATTATGAAGCCATTAATCGTTGAACTTCAGCACTCTGAGTTCAAAATATTTACAGGAGTATGACCTTGCTGTGAGTCACCCTGAGATTAGCAACAGAATATGTTTATGTAAATGTGTGTGTGAGTCACTGACCGTCTGGCAGAAGACAACGTCACGGCGGTACTGCAGCGACACATCCATGGCGATGGTGGGGGCAGTGTCCTGCATCAGCAGGAAGACCATGGACTTCTTGGCTTTGTCGCTCATCATGGCAACGCACTCGGTGAGTGTGGTGAGGAGGGGGTACAGCGCCTCGCTCCACTCACCTGGGAAAAGAAGAGATGAACAGGTACTCATTCACACACTTTCTACTGAGATCAGATGGGACAGAGCACGCAGCAGGAAGAGCCAATAAAACTAACATCAGATTTGGGCAGGAAGCTCTTACCTGGGTAGGCCTCCTCTGCACTGGGGCTTCCATCTGGAAGAGGGGTGGAGGTGCAACATGCATGATTAGCAGACACTGTAAGCCACAAAGTTCAGCAGAGACACACACACATAAAACACTGTAGACCAGGGTCAAAGGTCTGCAGCTTTTTGCCTGGTCAACA
Source organism: Ambassis agassizii (assembly GCA_036025115.1). Taxonomy (NCBI): domain Eukaryota; kingdom Metazoa; phylum Chordata; class Actinopteri; family Ambassidae; genus Ambassis; species Ambassis agassizii. Next base: position 4,692 of record JAVQJX010162715.1, read on the forward strand.
TTTGACCCTGGTCCAGAACAACAAGTACAAAATCTGAGATCTGACTGCTCACTGCTACAGTGACACACAGAACGATGAAGGTTGCACATGAAACATTATCTCCAGTTTAGATGAGGAGGTGAAGAGAAAAAAGGCGACAGAAGCAATAAAATAAACCTACAAGTTTCCTGCTCAGGGCTGGGAGGACATGCAGAGGAGAGGGCAGGCAGAGAGGAAGAGGAGGAGGATGATGATGGAGGAGGAGGTTGATCTGATGTTGATGATGATGATGAAGATGAGGGCAATGTTGGAGATTCCTGTGACGTATTTCCTGGGTTGATCCAGAAAGCTCGTCTTTTGCAGTCACCTAAATTAATTTTCTATATTTTATAGTGTCATTTGTCTAATTTGTAAAATATATTCAGTGTGTGTGTGTTACCTTTCTTAGTGCTGCCGCCCTGCTGGTCGCTGCTTGCACTGTCCTGGCTGCCGACGCTGGGCCTCCTCTCTTTCTGAAGCAGCTTGTCCACTCGCTGGATGATGCACTCCAGAGATTTGTCCACGTTTATCCACACATTCTCCTGAGAGGAGACACAACAGGTAAATGTCACCTGTAAGTTTACAACAACTCAAAAAAGGCACAGCTTTTTGACCTACCCACTCCTCTTCATGCCAGTCCACGTGCAGGGACGACCGGCTGTTGCGCCCGCTCCACTTGGCGAGCAGCGTGTCCTGGTCGTTACGGAGGACTACCTGTTCTGAGTCGGCGGAGGGAGATGCTTTGGAGGCGATGTACTCAGGCCGTGCTGCGTTCAGGGCCTGGATGGCTGAAGCCAGCAGCTTGCAGTCGCACACTGTCACCAGCTGACGGGTCTGAAAGGAGAGAAGGTAAGCTCCTCACTGTTACACCTTTAAGATAGAAATCGTCTCTATTAAGGTCTCCTCTGATACCTTATCAGCCAGGATAGCGAGCGTCCTCTCCAGTCCGCTGGCCGATCTGTCTTTGGCTGCTCGTGAAAGCCTCTCAGCGTAGTAGCTGACCTGAGTCTTGAGCGTGTTGATGTGGGAGATGATCTCTTTGGCTCGGACGATGTCCTGCGGGATGTAGACGATGGACTGCGAGCTGGAGAGGGCGCTGCTGCAGGAAAACAACAACACAACCTTATACACATGATGTAAACAGATAACAGGAGGACAGAGTTTTTGTCATAAATTTAGACATAAACATAACATGCACATGCCTGACTTTGATAATGAGGACCGGGAAAACAAACAAAATGAGCAGTTCTTCACAGATACGTGAGTTTAGTTTTAGACAACACATTTTAGTACACAACACTGTTAATGCATCATGTGCCACTGTTTCATGTGATTAAGTGTCACATTCCTTCCCCCTAAAACCTGAAAAACAATCCCTGAGAGTCAGTGACAGTGTTTGGTGCACATTCAAATGAAAACAGGCAAAGCAGTGCAACAACTCACCATCCCTCCTCATATACGCTGATCAGAAAAGTAACAAACAACAAAATTAAAGAACTGAGCTGCAGGATTAATGCATTTGTCTCATGTGTAAAAATCAAACTGATAAATGAAGAAGAAATCAGATTCACTGCGATCAGGAGGATCATGCGTTTCTCTCTGTGAACTCACTGTTTCTTTGCCTCCTCAAACTTCTGGATGAGCTTCCTCAGTCCGCTGTTTTTGAAACCCAGGCAGTGAGCAGCCGGAGCACCGATCGTTAACACATCATATGTGTGCTCTGCAAAAGCAAGCAGCCGTCAGTTCAGCTGTGTGCTAAAGAAAGCTTTCATCAGGATGGGGTTCTCACCGAAGCCCAGCTCGTCCTGCACCCTCATCCTCTGGACATGCAGGTTGGTGGGCATGAACTCCAGCTTCCTGTCTGCCTTCAGGCTGCTGGCTTTGAATGACGGACCTGATGAAAACGAGTTCAGTTCAGTAAAAACCTTTTTTTAAAGCTTTGTGCAAACCTCTGCAGGACTCTGACCTCTGTAGTCGTTGAGGTCAGACAGCATTTCCTGGTAGGCCAGTATTATGGTCTGGTACTGAGAGACGATCTGTCGCCGCAGATTCTCCCAGCAGGGGGACAGCTCTCCCAGCTCCTCCAGCTCACACACCCTGCAGACGGCATGTGTGTGATGCTTATATAATGTTACTGCTGACATGCAGGCAGAGCTCTGTGTGTGTGTGTGTTTACCGAGCTGCATCCTCCTCCAGCAGCAGTTTGACAAACTGTCGGGGAATGTTGAGCGACAGGACGCTCTCTGCCATCTGCTCCAGCACCCGCAGGTGCTTCCCATCAGTGGTGGGGAAGCGATACATCCTGGACATGGTGCCTCCAAACACTGCAGCCACAGAGAATTCAATGAGACAGATGGATTCGATTTATTTTTGGATTTAATCTAATCTGGAGGTAAACAGAAATCTCCCACTCGTTGGTGACAGTCAACACATTTCTGCTCCATGTATTGGAAAAACATGGAGCCATGTGAGAGAGAGGGATGAACCATAACAAGTGGAGACATAATGTGCAAGCATTATGTCTCCAAGTTTTTCCAGAAGAAGAACACTGGTGTCACACCTGAGCGCAGCAGGGTGTCTTTGCACAGCGAGGCGTACTTGATTCTGACTCCCATTGACTCTGTCAAGCTTTCATCAACGGGCAGCACCGTCTGTAGGACACGCAAGAAAAAATGGGGAAGGGGGGCAACAACCTCAGTGACTTAAAGCAGCTTGTGCACAAAGACAAACAAATAAACAGCGTGTCAACCTGTGTGTGGCTGGCAGCCTCTTACCCGGCCGTTGATGCTGTCTGGCAACCGTCCGATCGTCATCCTCTGATCTGCTCTCTCCTCCATCTGCCACGCCGCAATGGTGATCATTCCCACCCGCTCATTCTCTGCTGATCTGTCCATCAAACATTTAAATGTATTAAAGCTGCACCTGAACACTTAAAGCTCAGTTTAGTCTGTAAAAAGGCCGACAATGTTTTTGTTACCAACATGTCATACTGGGCTGAAAAACTGGATTTTATCATTCTCATTCCTTGTTGTAAGCTGAGCAGGAAACTCACATGCAGAAAAGACACACATCCCCTTTCTAGTAGTTCTTTGAAACATAACACTATGTGTGTGTGTGTGTGTGTGTGTGTGTGTGTGTGTGTGTGTGTGTGTGTGTTACCGCAGTTCCAGCTGTAATCTGTGGCTTTTCTCTTGCAGCAGCTCCTTTACAGGAAACAGAGCAGATCCCAGCATATACATCTGTACAGAGAGAGAGACAGGTGTTTACACTCAGCTGCTTCATGTGTGAGATGCTGTGGAGCTCTGGAGTCAGGACTGTACCGTGCCCTGTGAGCGGTCCTTCACGTCATACACGGCCAGCTTCACCTGCGTCTGCTGGTTGATGTTGGACTCCTGGAAGAAGGCGATGCTGCTGAGGAAGATGGGGTTACTGGTGCCCTGTGGAGACATGCAGTCACACTGTAAGTATCACAGACAGACTGTGTTGCACATTATTCTGTCAGATATACATAAAAAGATGCATTTATCCACCAGAGTCTGATGACTCATTCTGTACATATAAAGCTGACCCCGATGTTTTAAGATGTTTGTGAATTTGTTTGTGTTTGGACAAAGACTTTTCCAGCAGTGTGTGGTTGTGGTTTAATTTATTCCCCCTCATCCTCCACCTCCTGGTGGAGCAGTGTGGGTGAGAGAGGCGTGGGTGGTGGCAAACAGGGACTCAGTGCGGCATCTCAGTCACCACACAAATGAAAAATGTGGCACATATGGAAACTAAAGCTGTTCAGATAGAAGACGATCTGTGTGAGGAGGCTGACCTCGATCACTTCAGTCTGGGCATGTTTGGTCCAGAAGGCCTGCGGTGGTGTCGTGCAGCTCACCGCTACAAAGCTGTTGGGTTTTCGGTCCAGAGCTGGAGTCACCAGACCGGTGCATGCTGGGTGTTAAAACAAACACAGTTTAAAGAGGCAATAAAAGGCTTTCTTTATAAGGCAGCAGATAGAAATTCATTAGCTGTGTTACCGACCCACGCTGAACTCCAACACAGGCTCATCTGGGTCTTGACTATTTCCTGCAAAGCAACCAACAACATTACATTAAAAATCAAGAAGAAGGAGAAGAGGGAGGTGTAGTAAAAGGAGGAGAAGAGAAAGAAAACATTTCCTCACCTGCGAGAGCTAAGCTGATCATCTCATTGGACAGCTCGAATGTGTTGGCCCGGTACACCGACCACGGCCGCTGGATCCGTGAGCCGCGCTCTCTGCCCCCTGCCATGCCTGTCTGGGAGGCAGGAGGCCTGAACACACACCCTCACACACACAGTCACACACTCCCATGTGATGTGGCCCTCCTCCTGCACTGATCCACGGCTGCTGCAGAAAACTTCACCTCTCTGAGTGGGAGAAGAGAACAGGCGTGTTCAAAGGATGCAGCTGCATACAGAAGCTGAGAGGGGTGAGAACAGAAACAAGGAACCAGACACAGAAAGTAAAGCTCAAAGCTGCAACTTCTGAGGTCAAGAAATCCAATCTGTATTCACATTTACAGCCCACACAGTCCTACAACTCCTCCTAATATATTCTATATTGTGGACACACAAGTTTTCTCTCTCTCACACAGATGATGGAGTATATAAATAAACACAGAGGCACGTGTCTGTTAGCATCATCTGTCAGCTCTCTGAGCGTCAGCACGTGTGCCTGTGTAAACATGTGAAGATGTTGGTATGCAGTATGTGTGAGGAGGACCACTTCAGTGTCTACTCTTTTTTTTTTGCTCCACTTCCTCATCTCACCTCCACTCTTTTGGGATCATTTCCCCCTGAAGGATTCGGCCTGTGGACGAGCAGCTGCCCTGCTTCCCTCCCTCTGTCCCATTTTGCTAAAGAGCAATTAGCCTATTTGCAGCAGAGCTGTAAGCGCGAGGGACGTTTGCTGGCTGAAGTTGGGGAGCACCGTGGTCTAGTTTGACAATACATACACACACACACACACACTGACAGATCTCTGTGGTCAGTGGGGCCTGAACTCTGCTCTTTTATCAGACGAGAATGACGTTTTCTGACTCTGTAAGACACATTTACTCATGTTAAAGCTGCCTTCTTTTTTTAGAAACATGGTCATATAGAGATTAATTTAAATTGTGGGTGTGGACTGCTGGCCCACTTCCTTGCAGTGTCCCACTTTGGTCAGCCCTACATGTGTCAGACATCTGGAGCAGAGCCTGTACTCCTGTGTGGAAGGAGGAGGACCTACATGGTTAACATTTGCATTTCTGTGCAGGATGCTGCTACAGTTGACCTAACTGTTCCTGTTTCTACCTGCAGGTTCTGGATCTGATGAATTTCCTGAGTGGGCCACACACACCTGCTGCACCTCTGCTCATAGAGCGCCGACATGATGTGTGCCAGCAGGGCGACGGAATCAAGCATGTCATCGTCTGTGATTACATGGAAGCCGGGTGAGCTCATTTCCCTTCACACACACACCACTGTCAGCTGAGCCAAACAAGTTACACATCTCAGGTTGCAGTGTGGGAGCAGAAGTGTTAAATATGAACATTACACCTGCTAAGTATCAACCACCCCATCATCCCAGCTAAACATCCAGACTGGAAGCATGTGGTCTTTGCTCCTGACCCTAGAAAAACTTTCCAGCCTGTCAGCCAACTGAAGTCATTTTTTCCACTCACAAGGCCAAAAAAGACACCATTGTTTGAGTGGGTGAAAAGATATGCACATGCTTCAAGTGTCCTTATCATAAAAAAGGACTCGAACACATCGTCCATCTTCAAACTCAGGTTTTCTCTCTTCATTACATCCTGTCAGTGTTAACATCGTATGAGCTCTGCAACAACTGACAGGAACAGCTACAACACCTCAGATCAATTAGGTAACGTGAGAATTCACAGCACACACACACACACACACACACACACACACACACACACACACACACACACACACACACACACACACACACA
>JAVQJX010162723.1:0-11140 GCA_036025115.1 Ambassis agassizii
TTAAAAATGTTAATAACAGAGAAAAAAAAACACAAAACAACATAAAAGTGTAGAATTTGTTCTTGATGTTAAAATTAAAATGAAAAGGGTTAAATGTGTGGGTTCAGACGGTGTAAACCCAACAGGCATCAAGTGTAAAAAACAAACAAAGAAAAACAAACAAACAGAAAATCAGGCTTCTGGTCCATTTTGGCAACACAGAGGAAAAAAAAAACAAAAATAATGCAAGAAATAAGGAACAAGGAACAAGAGGCAGGATGACACAAAGGATTGTCAGCATGCAACTTAAAGGTGTGTTCACAAAAGGCAATTTTACTTAATCCAACCATGCTGTAGTGAAGCATCTCAGCTCAGGCTTTTACTTAAACTGGAAAATAAATGAGAGGGAAAAAAAAGTTATTTGTTTAACACTTTTATCAATTGTTGGTGTCTAGTTTGAAGTTCTTACCATACTCTTGGGTGGGATGTTGGGTTTCTGGGCCAATGCCGGTTTCTTCATGAGAGCAGGTTTGGTGGGTTTTGGTGACATAGAGACAGAATGATCCAATGAGGAGGTCTCACCGTTCCCCTCAGAAACCTGATCAAGAGGAACTCCCGCCAAGTCGTAGTGTTTCTTCCTCAGCTCGCCCAAACGCAGACGCTCGTTCTCCAGCTGAGTTTCCAACTCCAGCACCTTCACCTGAGAGGAGAAATAAAGAGGCGTTTTTCTGGATGTCTGGGTCGTATTAGCTGGTTAATCATCTAAATGGAGAGCGTGTTTTTGCTTCCAGTCTCAGCACAGTGACTCACCTGTGACTCCATTTCTTCTTTTCTCAGCTTGATGAGCGACATGCCGGAGAAGTCCATGGTGTCTGCATATAAAACAGCAGCTATTAGAAAGATGGTCATTAGAGACTGCGACTGTCTGATCCACTAATCTAACTACACCCACCTTTATCCTCCAGGTGGTCCTGGCCTGTTTTTGTTGAGGCCACCACATTAGCTGCCATCACATTCACATGGCGGGAGGCCTGCTGGAGAACTGATAGCTTCTTACTGCTGCGATCTGCTTTCACCTGATTGCAAAGGGAGACAATACAGTTGATGCACCACTACCACCACCATTTATGTTCCTAGGAATCACATTATTACCTTCGAAGCAGCGACCAGCTGTGCCGTGCTTGCAGCGATCTCATGAGAGCAGACAATCAGCTCCTCATATTTGCCCGTGTGCAGCACCACCTTATCAGCAGACTCCCTGCAAATGGAGGTTAAAAACATAACACCATTTCAATCCACTTAACCACAGAGGGTACAGATCTGCACAGCATCCAATGCCTGTCAGTTATTATACAAGGACCCACTTTGTCCTTGCACACCAAACAGTGTAACATGTGAACGTCTAACTGAAAACTTACACCATCTCTGTGGCTCCCCATCCGACAGCCTTTGCAGCAGAGATGAGCCCCTCAGTCCAGCGAGAGTTTCTGGCATAGAACTCTTTAATGCTGGCTGCGCCCTGAACAAGGAGAACATCAGCAACCTTAGCTGAGATTTCTGAATGATTTCAAAAAAACAAAAAACAAGCTGCCACTCTCGGATTCAAAGCGAGAACAGCATGACTCACCCTCCCACTTTCAACAATCTCCTTTTGCAAGTCTGTGGAGGATATTATGAGCATGCGGATGGCCTGCAGGAGGGTGGATGAGAAAAGACAAAATAAGACACAAAAAACACATTTTCATTGGCATTTTAGACATAAATATATCAGACTCAATGTAAGGTAGTTCATGAAAGAATAAGCAACAGTAATGTACCTTCATCAGGTCTGTGCAGCTATTGAGGATTCTGAAACAAATCAGTGGAACAGGGAGTTATTTAACCTTTTTCTTTAGTGAACAATATTACTGCCAAAACATGCATTTTGATGATGTGCTTCTTACTATTCTAATAACACCAACCAACCTTTCATTGACCTCCAGTTTAATTCCAGACGTATCTTTTCTTGCCTGATTCATCATTTCCTAAAATACAAAGCCATACGAGCAGCCTGTCAGTTACAATCATCAATACACATAATATTGATAGATAATATGCTACATACATCAATCCTGCGGACCGCCTCCTCAATGGCTGCTGAAGTTGCAGCCATTTCCTTATCGACCAGATCTCCCAGCTCGTCTTGGCGAATGTCCATGCCTTTCGGCCGAAGCTCCTGGATGTTAGAAGTGGGGAACAATGATCAGTCATGACAAAAAAAAAAATGAATACCACCAGAAAACATGTGCACTTTAATGTCCACAGGTCAAATCATTTATTTCTAATAAGAAATACAGTTTGTATTTATAGAAGTAAGTTAAAATACTTAATACATCAGTAATCCAACACTCAGAAGCATTAAATGTCATAACTGGGGGCAGCCAACATATAAATGGATTAAAAGGCTTTAATTAAATGTGGGATTTAGCTCTGTGGGTGCAGGATTATAACATTTATTTTACCTTTAACAAGACGTGGTGGGAACATTTAAGAAAAACAGACCTACATGAGACTACTGCAGCTTGTGCGGAGGTAGAAACCATCACACCAGGTTATATTTTTCAAAGCAAAATAAAAATGTGTGTTTTATTGTCTGATAAACACACATCTATTTAAAGTACGCATATCTTTTCTCTCACCTGACCCAGGTATAGGATCTTCTGAACAATGATGCGGACTGAGGCTGGGTCTGCCCTCTGGAGGGTGTTCTTGGACTTCAGGTCCTTCAAGTACTGCAGACTCTGGGTGGCGCATCCTCTGCAGTTCTCCGTCAGTCCTGCACGGTCAACAATCACACTTCTTTTTTTAATTCACAGACTAACACGACTCATAAAAATATGAAGATAACTGCAATACTCCTTACGGTCTGCATGGTCAGTGGGTGCCATGTGTGCAGTTGCACTGCCGTTTATGATTGTATCCGCAGCCAAGTGGGAAAACTGGGTCAGAGCCCTCAGCAGCCCTCCAGCATCTGGTTACAAGAGAATACAGTATGTGAGCTGCAGGCAAATTACACTGTCATGAGGTCAGCAGGATCAAATCAGAGTCTTACCCGCCATGTTATGCACATAATCAGCATGGCCCTTTTTCACTTTGTCGATGGAGCCCAGAGTGGCCTCTGCCCGACTTATGAGATAATCTGTGTTTGGAGAGACAGCAGATAAACACGGGCTTTGTTTAGATATCCAGAATATACTGTATTATGCCGTTTGAAATTACAGTGTAGGAGTCAGACCTGGAGAGCTGGTGCAGCGTATATGTAGGGGATCATCCAGCTTAGCAACAGCATCTTGGATGATGTTTTCAGCCTCTGTTATGGTACCCTGCAGCAGAGCAAACTGCTCCGCCAGGAGCTTCTGCCTCAACTGTTCCTCCTGACGTGCCTACACAACAGGAGACACACATGTCTGAGTTGGTACATGACAAAGGCATGAATGCTAGACTTCTGCTGAGTCATGTATGGACAGATTTATCCACATTTATACTCCTGATAAGTGAATAAAATGCAGTTTAATTTCAGTAGAGTCAGATGGTCAAGCATGTGTCATCAAGCGGCTTGGAAGGCATTGTTTCTGTTCTGTGTTGATTGTGTCAGCTGCACAGAACTAAAATGGGAACTCTCTAAATCAAGACTATATGGAAAATAAAACTGCTGATTCATATATGCACTGCCCAGTGAACAACATTTGTTAAAGAGACAGACCTAAAAAGCTACAGAGTGAACATAAGAGTGCTGCTGAGCTGAGCTCGAGTGTCCTCACTAACCTTCTCCTGCAGTTTGCCCTGCAGGTCTCCCACCTCCCTGCTGCTCTTGTCTCGCTCCTGCTGAAGTGACGACTGCTGCACCTGCGCAGCCTGCCGCAGAGACGACAGCTCCGCCTCCTTCTCGCTCACAGATCGCATCAAGCGCTCCTTCTCTGCCTGCAGAGCTGTCATTGAGCTGTTCATTTGGTCTGATGTCTGGCAAAAACAAGACAACAGTGAGAGAAGCCAGAAGAGGCAGATGGCTGCGAGAGTCAGAGGGAAAGTCCGTTCGGAAGTGTGTAGCGTGTCTCCAAATACAGAACTGATGGTTATGCTGAATACTAAATGAAGATGAATTAACTGGTTACCAAACTGGTTCAAGGTTACTGCTGCAAATCCACACAGCAGGTGCACACTCACTTTCTCACTGCTCTGCAGAGTCGCCTTGATGCGCATCACTTCCGCCATCTTCTCTTCCAGCTCTCTCTTCAGCTTCTCCATCTCAAACTTTTGCTCCTCCAACTGCAGCAGATACAAAACGGCATTAAGAATAAGCAGTACATTTACAGACTACATCCACGTTCTCAAAGCAAAAACAACACCAACCTTCATGTCAGCTTCCTGTTTTATGCGTTCTACCTCGAAGGACAGCTGCTGTTTGGTCCTCTCCACTTCCTCCTGAGTCTGCTGGGTTGCTGACAGCATCTTCACAGTGTCTGCACTCTGTTAGCGCATTAATACATTTAGTGTTACCACACACAGCCAGGTGCCAACATCTAATTGAGAGCAATCATCTCTGAAGTGATCTGCCGTCTGTCTGTACCTTCCGGAGTAGCTCAGCATGACTGGCCACCAGTTCGGTGTGCTTCTCTTTCAGCTTATTGTAACGCTGCTCAGTGGCCTGTGCCCGTTCTAAACAAAAACAAAGACAGATGAGCGGTTTTCGTGGCAATATTAGCCATCACTGTGTGAACGGTAAGAGTGTATATCTTACTCTCAGCTTCAATGAAGCCGGACTGTACGCTCTCATGTTCTGCATTTCGCCGGCGGGTTGCCTCCAACTCCATGCGCAACTGCTCGTTTTCCACAAGGGCACGTTGTTTCTGTGCACGCTGTTCTTCCAGCTCTGCCTCCAAACTGTTGATTTGGGACTTGAGCTGTGTGATGTAGCGCTGAGCCTTTGAGAGGAGGAAAGGGGGGAGTTTAATCGTTATATAACACAACACATTTTATTCGACAAGGCTGTAATTCTCCTGTAAATCCTGTACATCAGTCTGCTTTAGCAGAAGGAAATGCAAAACAACACTTTGTAAGCTGGAATTCATTTCTGTGACGTCAGCTTCTGTCACCTCTCATTCAGAAGCTACTTGCCACATTCTACATGTCAGGAGTATAGCATCCGCCCAACACATGACCCACATTCCTTTTCACATAGATAATCATGCCCTCTGTTGTCATATATACACAGAACTGGACTGAACCAAATCAACAGGCTGTTCAGTCCCTACCTCTGCTTTGACTCTATCCAGCTCTGCTCTCAACAGCTCAAGATCCCGCTTCAGGCTCTCAATCTGGAGATCCCTGACAGACAGAAAACCCACTGTCAAAGTGTGCGGAAAGCGACAGTCACTTTAAACAAGTAGAGGCTTACCGGTCATCAAAGCCTCCATTTGGGGGTCCAAATGTTTGATCAAATATGTCCAGCTGCTGCAGAAAAAACAAAGAATAATAAATACACCTTACACAACATGAGTGCCCAACACATTTGTGTCTCTGTACCATACCTGTGGCTGTGCCTGTACGCTGGATGTTGAGACGTCGCTGACCTCGATGAGCGGCTCGGGGTCGTCGTCGTCATCATCCTGTTGCTCTGGTTCGTCCTCATCAGGGATGACCACCACTGGTTTCACATGTTTGGCCAGTGAGGCTGCATGCAGGAAGTTTGGTGGGGTCTAACAAAAGAGGGACACAGAGTAGAAGGACACAAAGTGAAACCTCTGACATTATGTTTCAATGCAGTACAACACAAAGAAGGTTATTTATAGTTCTCTATCATCATCTTGTCAAACTACATCTTGTCAAATTGTCAACAGATTACAGCTGCACACATCAATTAAACGCAAATGTTTGTTGGTGCAGTAGTAGTGTCGCCTCTTACATCAGGCAGCCTGGGGATCTGGATCAGTCTCTTGAAGTACAGCATGTCTCTGGCTTTGTTGAAGAAGGACTTAAGGCTGTAAGACAAAGGAAATTTTTCATCTCCTATTAGTACACAAAGGACGGTAATTTACTTATTATGGACAGCAAATTGCAGAAACACAGGCTCTGAACACTAGTGTGTGACGCCAATGGACACATGATTAAGCAGTGATAGATTTGCATGGGTTCAAACAGCTGTAGCAACTGGGTGAGGCCAGCTTATGTTGCAGCCTCATTTAGGTAAAAAAAAAAATCTCTTTGATGCATTCACTCACAGTCATACCTGTGGAACTGGTCATGGAAACGCTCACGGTGTCCTTGTAAGGTGTCAGCAGGGAGACCTGAAATCAACGACAGTCAAATGTTTGCATCTCAAGTTAATGACAAAATAATGAATGTTTCTTTTGGTGATGCCAAACCTTACAGGCATGCAGCTTAAATAGCAGCTTGACGGTGAAGTGGTACAGATGACTGCAGTCCTGGATGACTTGGATGAGTGGAGCCAGGCGACACTGGCCCGATGTAAGGGTGGAGATGGCGATGGATGTGTTGAGCTGTCGGATCACTGGAAGAGAAACAGGATTTTGGATTTTACCTCGTCTGCTACATTGTTGTGTATTTTATACTTTAAAAAAAAAAAATTCTGTTGCATCCTTTTAGGTGTCACAAGATCATTAATGAGGCTGGTTGGATTGTGTAAACCACACTCCCTACACTTCCTTAGCACTTCCTTACTTTCAAATTGCAAATTTTGTTTATGCTGTCCCCGCAGGCCTGGGAGGAGCATGCCATTACTACTAAACTGTAGGAAATCAACTTAATATCCTCTAATTGTAGGCACTTCCTCATGCGTAAAAAGAAGATTTGGAGGACCACACAGAGAAACTGAACTCATTTTTGAAACACAACGTATAAACAGACAAGCCAGGATAACCCTTTCTTGAAAGGCACTTAGCTTTTGCACATAAATAGATAATGTCAGCAGGCAGCAGCCCTTGACTGCAGCTCAGGTTTTTCTCAGATGAGGTAAAGGTGGGAGGAGTCTTTGTGTTCACCTGTCTCGGCCAGCCGCAGCTCTGCGTCCATGTAATCGAACACCTCCACAGTGAGCTGGAACCTGCAGGAGAGAAGTTGATACCTGGGTTAGACAGAAAAGAGGCCCTTCTCTGAAAAACAATGCTGATGTGACGCCATGAAATGAAAAAGCAGCAGGGCTGGTCTGTTGGTTTTATCAACAAAGCAGTCTGACAGGCAGCTGTACTTATAATGGATTATGATTTAAGGCTAAATGGATGGTTGATTTAAAGGTTAGTTTTGAACACTTACACATTATTGATGTCTGTCCCTGCAGTGCGCTCCAGGACTTCATCAGTGACCTCCAGGCTCGGAGGGATTTCTGAATGCTGCAGTGGAGTACAGTTCATAAAGTTTAGTGTCAGTTTCTTCATGTATGTACGCGAGTGCGAGACCGCATACAGTATGTGATCGGATTTACCTTTGCATGAAACTCCATTTTGGTGCAAAGCAGCTTGGTGTACAGAGCCACCAGCTGTCCATACTTATCATGAAGGTGGGCCTGTCAACCAGCAACACATAAAATCAGTTTTGTATTTATTGAAGGTGATTTTACAAATGCAATAAAAAAAAAGATGACTCACCCATAGTTTCCCAACCTCAACAAGAGAACCGTGGTGTCTCATGCAGTCTTGTAGAACCTGTGAAGGCCACAGCTTGAATTAAAAAGCTCTAGTAACACTAATGTCCACCATGCTGTCTGTATTCAACACTCATTAGTGAGTGCTTAATGCTTTAACACACTCCAGTTGTTCAAGGCTGTAATGTCTGTCTGTAGACATAAAGTGCTGTCTTACATTGCGGTGTCCGTCTCGCAGGACTTTGTGCAGTACGTGGCAGAACTTCCAGCTGAGGATGGAGCTGCTATGTAGAGGGAAGCCCAGGGCGTAAGACCAGAAAGTGTAGGCTCCCTTCTCCCTGTGAGTCCCCAGGATGATTCCTAGTGTTGTCATCATTAAGGAAGCACAAACTGTCCCCGGGGACCACAGCATTATGAGTGACGGCTGTTTTTTATTACTAAAATGACCCTATTAAACAATAATTCAAAGATAAACAAACGTGAATTATATTTTTGCCTCTTAGTTCATTCTTCTTAACCATTAAAAATAGTACAGAATACAGGCCTGACCTTTACATCAGGTACAACTGCTTGTTAAGATTTCATTGTTAGATTCCACCCTCATTCTCAACCCGAACACTTTTTTTCCCCAAAACGCTGCTTCATCGTGACACTTGTCACTGTCCTGGAAAGACGGACTTTCATGTCACATCATCTGCTTTCCTACAACCTGTTCTATATGTATTTTTGCCACCTTGCTACTTACAACAGCTATGAAAAATTCCACTTTAGTTTCCAGCATCTTACCAGCAGTTCTCATTAAGATTATTAATGACTTTAAAAAGAATTTGCCACTGGTGCAAAAACCCAGAGAGAAACAAAGCTTCTGAGTTAACTCTCATTGTCTCTGGGTCTTTACTGAACAATGTGTTCACAAAGACATTCCTCCATTGTGTATCTCAAAAATCATTTGTGCTCAATCTCTCAGACAGATTCAGACGGTTCTGTCGTACACTTTGTAACCAGCACACATGATTTCCTTTTGAATCTTTCTATGTTCTTCACAGTCTTTGCAGACAAAAGAGCATTGTATGTCTAGCACAGAAAGTGATGAAAGACTATGTTTGTGCGCTTTCAAAAACTCAGCTGATGTCAGTGTTTTGGGAATCATTATGAAGGATACGTCGGGCATGCTTCTCCTTCACAGGCGTCTCTGTGGAGTTGATGGCTTTGCTGATGCTGCTGAGCTGAGAAGAGAAGAGACAAATTTAGTTTCTCCACCCACATTAACATCAGTTGTAGTTCTTACAACAGACGTAACGGCAAACACATAAGTCATGACAAGTTGAATCAAACCGGCAGTCAAACAAATGACAACCTGTTGCAACAACAATGACAGGAATGACTTGGTACTGTGTACACACAGTGCACAGATGGCTCTTACATCTCACCTTATGGTTAGACTGATCTGATTAATTCAAGATGAATTAGCAGCTAGCCATTTTACTGATTTGAAAAAAAAAATTAGACTAGCACAAAGACAAAAAGTAACCGTGAAATATATGACAGATCAGAATGCTTTTGTGTTGTTGATGATTCATTTTTCTGTACTGGGTGCTAATTCACCCGAAACAACAAAGTTACTTCATGTGATCTTAAAATATTTAGTGAGTTAAGGTGAAAGGAGGAAATCCCTACATCTAGAGATAATATCTTTCATTTTCTTGCTGATGATAAGCCTCACAGACTGAGGACACAAAGCAACCCGTCCAGCAGGTAAAACAAGAGTCCATGACAAAGAGCTTGAAGAAAGGGAGAGAAACACACACAGTCTGGATTCACCAAGTCTTCATATACTTTCACATATTTTATTCAAAAGGGGGGTTTGGTATAGATCAGCCACGAGCCATAAGTCTGCTTAAAGCCTGGGGAACAAGTTCATCAATGGGGATCAACCTTCCTGTGCTTCACTGCCGATGTGCTCCAGAGCAGAACAGTGAACTCTATCAGCCTAAGACTGGTGTCTAGTTTCTGTCCCCTCTCTTATAGCGTGGTTTGAGACAGAAATTTCTCTCAGGATTTATTTACAGCATCATATTTCTATTGGCACAAAACGATTTTACATGAAAGACAGTCCATCATATTATTCTTCCCAAAAGACATAACTGTGAACAATGAGAAAAAGTTATACAAATTTACTAACTAAACATGCTTTATAAATATGCTTAATGGTTTTTTTCTCCTTCTGCTGCTCTTATAAAATCCTACTACTACTAAAATACATGCTGCAATCTGTCTGCACAGCAGAGGAATGCAGAACAGCAATGCTTGATAAAAATCTGCACAGAGCAGCCATGACATTTCCTTTTGAGATTGTACAAGTGAGATTTGGATCCCTCACAAACACGAAATGATTACATAATGATCAAAGCTGTGGCTAGACAGGACAATTAACCCCAAACTGCTGTGACGCCACCCAAAGCTAAGACAGGCTTCAAAAACTACGGTGCTGCAGTAAGTTCAGGACTACAAGTCTCTCTGTTCTGGTCTTTACTGCAGTTCACAGACTCTGGATGAACTGAAAAACTAAACATTATATCACTTCAAACATTGATTTACTAGGCTTAAAGTAACTGGACAAAAAATGTAAATCTGTGACTTTTTAACACATCTATGAAGCTCATCAAATATTTTCTATGCTACCAATCCAGCTTCACCAGGACAGTATTACATAAGAGAGCAATCCAACATACAGTTCAGGCAATAATGGGCCTCAGTATTGAATCTTAAGCTCTCTTTTACTACAAATTATCACTAACATGCGTCCAAGATACACACTAGAGGTTACAAAGCATCATCATTAAATAGTCCCTTAGAAATCTGTGTCACTGCTTTATTTTAATCACTTATCAGTTGCAGGGGCCTTTAATCCAACAAAACACAATACAAGTCCCTTTAATGTGTTAGTAACTTATGAGTCACCACTCCAATCCATGCACACACAACCATCAAACCATACAAGAAAGCACAGAGAGGCTTCTGTGGGCAAACACTGTGTGAGAGGGGTGTGCTGGTTAATAGGAGACTCCCCCCGCCTCCCTCTGACGCAAACGAACTGCGAGTCCCCCTCGTTTACACAGGGCAAGTGCAGGGGGCGAGCATGGCGGCCCGTGTGACAATGAGGGGTTTGTTGGGGGAGGAAGACCGACAGCTGGGGTAGAAGATTGGGTTGGATGGGGGCCGTGCTCTGGCACACAGAGGCTGGCACATAGGCCTCAACAGATGGCTGCTGAGCAGCGAGGCTGCAGGGAGACTCTCATCGTACATTCAGAATGACTGTCAGTCAGAGAGCAGCGAGACTGAGAGGACAAAAATGACCAAACACTACAGACAGTTTACTGTCAAAATTAGTACATGATCACCAGCTACTGTCTATTTATTGCAGCATTTTGGTATGTCTGGTATACAGACACTTACATGGCTTTGCTGAAGTCCATGGGGGAATCAATGGGAACTGGATACACAGGAACCCAACTATCTACCCAT
>JAVQJX010162755.1:0-11022 GCA_036025115.1 Ambassis agassizii
AATTTGAATGTTTCGCTATGTGGAATCTTTCAGATGTTGAAATCTGAAGTCGCAAATTTTCAAATCTCGAGATTACAAATCAGATGTAATTTTGGAAATTTCAAGATTTTCAAAATTTAAAATCTTTAGACTTGAAAATTAATGACTTGAAATTTAAAGATTTAAAAAACAAGATCTTTCAAATCTCGAGATTTTCAAAATTCAATGTCGTATTTTCCCAGTATGGATTTTCTCATATCAAAACTAAAAACCTGCTTCCAACAGAACTCCATTTGTTGTATTTTGTGCGTGAATCTGTGCACTTGTGAGAAAAAAAAAAAAAATCTGAAAACGCTCTTATCTTCATGTGGCGGCTTGCAAAACGCAGAAAGTATGACTTGATAGTGGAGCGGGGCGTTGCTGAAAAACCAGCATGCACGCTCAGTCAACTCTCCCCGCACTAAACCGACATTAATAAAACATAAAATGATTTTTTTTTTCACGTTATCACCCTCTTATTTTTTGTGCACATGCTTTCCACGTGACACCACTAACATTAGTAAGCAAGAGAAAAAAAATTAAAAAGGAATATAAAAAAATTAAAAATGTATAAATACCCTGCAATAACCATTACGATCATAGAAACACCAGCAACATGATATTAATACTGAAGGAGTTACAGTCTGATGTAACCTAGAGATGATGATCAATCACTGAGAATGAAAAGACAACCCAAAGATTACCATTTACAGACACGATGTGCTTTTTTTTGGAATGGGTCGATAATATACTTAATAATAATACATTTATTATTCTAGTCTGTGAAATAGTATATAGTTATAGCTAATAGAGAGACAGAGGGAAGAGGAGCGCCCTCCTTCCTCTTCCTCCATCTTTACACCCAGTAAAATCAGATTTTCCTCACATCACCTCATCAGTCCAAAAAAGAAAGATTTTTTCTTTTAGTAATCAATAATGTGCTTCGTGTCATCCATATGTCACACATGATTTTTTTTTAAATCGTAACTATAGCTCCGCCCCCTGAGTGTGAACTGAACCGCCCCCCCACCCTCCCTCCGGTCCTCTTCCCATCCGATGTGTGTGTGTGTGTGGTGTCTTTTTTAGCAGCCCTTTGCAGGAACACCCATCAGATCTCGCCTTGGAGCCTTCAGTATCATCATCATCATCATCATCGTCATAAGCAGTCATACAAACCCTGAAATCATTTTCAGAGCGCATGAAAGTCCGTCTGTACAAGTGTTTTCATCGACTCTTTTTAAAATCTGATAGCTAATCAATTAGGATGTGCAGCCAATGTTTTAAGATACACTACGAGCTGGTCATCATAGAAGAGGTACAAATATTTAGTTAATACTTTAGTTATGCCTTCTCACAGGAACACCTTCACCTGTGACCACAGAAAACAGGATCTTGTCTGTAAAAGTCTTGAAATTTGGTTCAGAAAGTCCAACGGTCACTTCACGACACCTTGAAATATCATTTAATTCAAATATTCATAAAGTATCTATGATAAAATGTCATCAAAACCAGCAAATGACCAGTTGTCAGCGCCATTTTGAGATATTTATGCATCAATTAGCATTAGCAAAAGAGCTAACTATGCTGCCAGATCTTGCAAGACTAAAGAGGAGCAGGGCACTGATGAGACCATGTGACACAGATACAGGAAGTGCTAATCTGTCTGAACGGTGTTTGTTCTTGATCAATAATTCTGGACGAAGCTCTGTGTTCAGATGGACTTCACGCTGCAGGGTTTGTGACAAACTGGCCGTGGTGTAATGGAGGCGTTTAGGGTGCAGCTTAGAGTCTATGGCTGTTGGCTTTCTGAAGGTCTGTGGTGAATGCCCATCTGTCACTATAATCACCTCTGACACACAATGAAAAATAAGTAGGCTCACAGTGCGGCCGCCTCCTCTGCTGTGTCAGAAGGGTAGATATGGCTGAGGTCGCTCTCTCAGGACCAGAGGTTAAGTAGCTACTGTTGACCTTAAATTGGCGGTCAACTCGTCACTGAGCAGCGTGTTACTTGGCAGAACGTACCCGTCTGTAACCAAACAAAAATTAAAATAAAAGTGCAGCTTCTAAAAATCTGGGCAGTTTTATTAATTCTAATATTTAAAAATAAAACAGTGAAGGATTTTAGTGGTTTACATTTTTAAAGCTACAGTGCTAATTGTTTGTCTCCCCCTGCAGGCAGTGAGAGTAATTACACAAACACTGATCAGGGGTTATGTTCAGCCTGAAATGAGACCTCGACATAGACGAGTAAGTTAAGCTCATTTCATAAAGAGTCTGTTACCGTGGTAACGTACTTAGAAATGCAACTACATGAATTTTTTTTTACTCATGTCAAGTATTTTACCAGTAATTGAATAATAAACCTCAGAAAAATGCTTCTCTGTTCCAGCATCTGTTGCCATGGTAGTCAGAGTTAACAGAACTAATTAGCTTTATTGAAACAGGAACTGCAGAGGTTAACATCTCAGGTTTGTTGAAATGGACCTCTGGACAATTTGTGGCTCAGCTTGTCAGACATGAGCTAAGCTAGTTTAGCTTGAACATGGCAATGAACTATTTACTAATTAAGTTCTGTAATCCCTCGTTTATCAGTAGGATTAACATGTTTTAGCATGGATTAGCATTCCTTTTGTCTAGGAGAAGTGAGATTTGATAGCATAGTTACATTTTGTCCAATTATATAAAGCTCCAGCTAGTTAAACCACAGACATCAGTATTGCGTGTACTGCGCTAACGTTCAAGTGTAAAACCTCAGCATGGCTTTATCTTGGGGTCACTAAAAACTAGTGAAAACCCTGAATCCTCGACTGCACCACTGCTGAACATTAAAGTCATGACCGTTTTTAAGGCGTTTGTCATGAACTTCACACAGTTCTCATATGGCTGTTTATGATGTTGGTAATGGTTATGGCAGCGTGATACCTCAGGCTCAAAGGACACAAACCGTGTGGTGTCACTCGAACATTTTCAGCCCTTCTCTCCCTCTCTTTCCTCTCGTTACCTTCTCCCGTCCTGCTCTGAGGTTTAAACCGGTGTCGTCTTCCTGTTGAGTGTATCCGAGTTGCTATCCCTGTCCCTTTTGGCTGTCAGGCGGTCCAGGGTTCCCACGTTGCCCCTGTCCCTCTCCATGGTGGCTGTAGATATGGGGGCAGGCTGAGTCGGTGCAACAGCTGATGTGGAGGTATTCAGCGGCGCTGCGTTCTGGGCTACGGCTGCTGCCGCCGCCAAGTTGGACTTTGAGTGAGACGGGAGCGTACCGCTGCTTATCACTGCTCCTCCTCCTCCTCCACCGCTGCCGTCTTTGGGGAAGTAGTTGTGGAGTTGGTAGAGGGTGGCGCGGTCCACGGTGCCGTAGAGGGGCGGGGCACCTCCTCCAAGGCTGCCCAGCTTGGAGTCCCTCGACAGGGTGTACATGGAGATGTCACCGCCTCCTCCGCTCCCGCCGCTGCTGCTGTGGTGGGGGTTGGGCAGAGTGGCCACAGAGAACGGCGGGGCAGACGGCGGCAGGCTGAAGGTCTTGGAAGCTCCGATGGGCGACGTCTCCTGTGAACGCGGCGGGTCGGTGGAGCGCGAGCTGGAACGCGAGCGCCGCCTGAAGCGGTAGCTGGGCAGGCGCAGCATGGCGTGCGTGGTGCTCTTGAAGAGGTCGGTGCGAGAGCGGCAGCGGAGCTCCTTGTTCTTCTCGATGTAGATGTTGACGGCCAGGACTCCGACCATCTCAGCCAAGATGAAGGACAGGCCGCCAAAGTAAAAGGACCAGCCGTAGGAGTAGTGCCACTTCTTGTCCTCGTCCTTCTTGGGCGAGATGTCGCTGAGCGCCGCAGAGATGTAGACGATCACACCGATGATGTTGCTGAGACCTGAGGAGACACGAGAGACGGTTAAGAGCCCACATTAAACTGTTTGACACTATGAAAGTCAATGCATGTTATCATTCGACTGATGGGTGTGTGAACAAAACAGACATTTCAACACAACAAAAACCTCTGCAGGTTTACCTGCTGCCACAAACAGAATCCCTCCCCCCAGGATGATGTTCCGTTTGCTCTTGTAGAAGCCGCTGGACGCCACACAGACTCCGCCCAGCAGGAGCAGTATGGCGCTGAGGATGGGGAAGATGCTGGAGGCCCTCACCACACCTGCAGACAAACACCTGATCAGCAAAAGTCACAAGTACTGTTCATTTAACTAGCTTAGCCCATGTGTGGAAATAGCTTTAAATAAAAACAAATCTGTAACTTCAATCCACAGAAAAGGTGCTGACACATTTCATTTTGTCTCATTAAATAATAAATTAAAACTTCTGAGTTTGACAATTTCCTCCAAATCAAGGAAATATTAAATTCTAATGTCTGTTTCTTTGCATTCTGGGATTAAATGAGCTTTCTCCGACTTCCTGGTCAGAGTTAGAGAAAGGTCTGTTAATCAGAAGTGTCATTTGACTCATTGCTCTTGTTTCATAGGTCTTTTCTTGTATCATTAACACTGAAAATGTAAAGTTAACCTCATAAAGTCGTCTTCTGTTTCTGCAGGTCCTACATCCTGTTTAACATATCGTACACACAGTAATATCTTTTGAGGGGGACACGGTGTCCTCTCTGGCTCCATTTGTAATTCGTTTTATATATAAAATCCTCTGCTGGACACCTTGTGTGAAAGCTGCAGTGATAACAGAGACATTCCAGTCCAGCTCAGGCAGGAACACGTGCAGCAGCAGCACCGACTCAATGTGTCAAGGTGACTCTTTAGTTTCCCCTCATATTCAAACAGGAGCTCAATACTGTGTGTTAGCCAAAGGATGCTACAGCAGGTGTAAATACGTATTTTATAGAGCCGTCCCACAGCGTGCTCTAGGTCTACTGCAGCCAGGAAGTGGACACACTCAGCCCGTCCTCACCAGAAAAAAAGTCCATGAATGTGTCGTAAATGAAACGTTACTTTGAGTCTATATCTGGCAGATTTTCTCATGAGGACTTGTTGGACAGATGACACCAAACTCCAAGCATCAGGGGACTTATTGATGATCTAAATGAAATCTGAAATGAAGCATCATCACCAAAAATCTCCTGTAAATTCTAAAGATTCTGCCTGAAGTAAAA
This sequence comes from Ambassis agassizii, assembly GCA_036025115.1. NCBI lineage: Eukaryota > Metazoa > Chordata > Actinopteri > Ambassidae > Ambassis > Ambassis agassizii. Next base: position 5,118 of record JAVQJX010162755.1, read on the forward strand.
GCTTTTCGTTTCCTCTACACAGAAATTGATGTATCTTTATAGGATATATAGATGGAACATATAGTTTAGTGAAGGCTGCATGAACAGAATCTGCCATCACAATGGAGGCTGGATGTGAAAGCTGAAAATAATCCATTAGTGAAGGCTGTTCTTTCAATCCATCTGTGAAAAAAAACAGCTTTCTGTACACCCCCAGACTCCCAACCCCATGCACCTGGGCATTTATACAAGCACACACACACACACACACACTGCGCGCACACACACACACACACACACACACACACACACACACACACACACACTGCACGCGCACACACACACACACACACACACACACACACACACACACACACACCTTCAGGAGTGCTTTTGCTTGAATCTGACATCCGTGCATTGATGTCCGCCCACAATCCCCTTCTGTCCTTTCTGTGTGTGATGCACACTGTTTTGTGTGTGCCAGTGTGCGCGGTTATCTAATCTTTCTATACGTGTGTGTGTGTGTGTATGTCTTTTTGTTTTGTGTGCATTTGTCTGTGTTTGTGTCACTCACGCAGCAGATACTCTGCAGCATCTTGGTCGTAGTCTGCGTCGTCGGGGAAATGATTGATCTGAGAACACACACCTCTCTTCAAACCTGACAAAAAGAGAGGAGAGGAAGAGGAGGAGAGGGTGAAAAAGAGGAAGGCCACGAGGACAGAAAGAAGCAAGAGGCAAAAAAAAAAAAAAAAGACGGTGTGTGACGTCACGCTGACCTACGACCACCGAATTCGAATCTGTTCATCGTGGAGTCCGTTTGTACCAAATATGAAGAAAATCCATTGAGGCATTGCCAAAAATGTTTACAAGAATAAGGAACAACTCCAAAACAAAATGCTCAAAAACCATAAAACGCAAAATGCAAAACCCATTCGAGACCAACAAAACAAAAATCTTCAAAATAAATGTAATATTTGTGTGTGTGAGTCAGAGAACACCTATTTATGTCTGTTCTGATTACACCGATGAGCACACTGACCTCAACAAGACCCTCCGGTGACAAACACATGAGACACACAACCCTCCCCCCCCCCACAACACACACACAAGCAGCTGTACCTTCCAGGCAGCAGATCCTCCAGAGGCCGGAGTGGGTGAGGGCCCCGGGGTCCTTCTTGTCCTTATTGTTGGAATCATCCTGGGAGGAGGAGGAGTTGGCCGTGCTGTTGCAGATGAAGGCCCGGGCGTAAAGCCAGTAGTCCGTACCGATGGCCACGGTCATCAGGGCGAAGGCGGCGAATGCTCCCATGGTGGTCAGCAGCACCTGAATGCCTCGCTCACACCACACTAACGCCGGGCGAGGAAGGAAGCTGATGTCTGAGGACGAAGACCACAAAAAAACGTCAAAAATGTACACGTTAATGCTGATCAATGTTTTCTGACGTTTTATGGACAAACCAGTTGAAAATGTTGCAGCAGAAAATGAGGATTTAGAAGACAAGTTTGTGTGTTTGCACAAAAAAAAAGCTCATAAACGATCATCACTCTTCAGACTGCACAACTGCATGATGGGAAGGATGGGGAGCCAGAAACATGGAGGGGATGCCCATACTTTGTATGTCATCTGTTGCTCTTCATGATGCCATCATTTCATAGAAAACAGTCAGGAAGGTTCAGATGGAGCTGATTGAACCCACATTTCTCTCCAACCCTCCTTCACTGCAGCCAGAACAAACTTCTCCTCCATTTTTTGTGGTGCTCAGTTATCTTAAGCTACAGGCTAAGCTAAGGGTATCCATGCATCAACTATTTTGGACTGATTTTTGAAGAGAAATCAGCCTTCATTTCTTCCTGCAACCCTTCACTATTTGTTGCTTCACACATTTCCTGTCAGGCTCTAAAATGAAATTAAAAAATGAGAAGCTGTGCAATCATCCCTGCGTTGCATCCTGCTCCTAATTTATTCATTGAACTGTCAGATATTTATACGAACTGTACCTCTGTCCCTCATGGGCCACTGTAGCTCCACACTGGAGCAGTTTTTAATAATAATAATGATAGAAAAAACAGCATAAAAACAGCCCGAAGCCGCAAAGAAATATTGGCAGCAAAACAAAACACCAGCTGCATCGACAGCAAAGTGATGTTCTGTGAGGAGGGACACACACACACACACACACACACACACACACACACACACACAAAATAGGTTTTTAAAATGCATTATTTTATCTGAAGAATCAGGACTTCCAGAAGGACAGAGAGGGAGAGGAGGGAGCAGCAGGAGGAGGAGGAAGAGGAGAGGTTTGTGTGCGCATTAATAAAAACCGGGCGATGAGAAGAGCTGAGACATAAATCTGAGCTGAGGGGGACGACAAGAAGAAAATTGAGATACAAGACATCTGTTGTGCTTCAAGGAACATAAATGACAGAGGAAGGGGGAGAAAGAGGAGGAAGAGGAGGAGGAACTACACCTTTAGGAATCAATTTAACCTGCAAGATTTGGACTGACATGGTGAGTGATGGCGTTAATGTAAACAATCAATACGACTCTCCTGTCCCCCCCCCCCCCCGCCCGTTTTTTTTAAAAATTCAGTCCTCCTGTGAGCTGTTTCCATGGCAACGCAAATCCCAAGTTATCAAGGGAGCTTTGTTGTTTTGGCCCGTATAAGTGACCTGCCTGCAGGAATATGCCTGAGGTGAGTTCAGTAAATGTCTGACTGAACCATCTAAACGTTAAGCCTCCCCCTTGTGGCAGAGAAAATAATTACACAAACATCGTGAACACTTCTTACAGGTGAGTCGCTCCTCAGGAAACCACTGACCTGTCTGTGGTTCTGCCACTGTGGTTCTTTGGGATTAGCACTAAGCTCACAGAGTGACTGAGAGAAACACATCATCTGCATATTGTGAATACACCACAGTTGGCGATGCAGGTTTTGAGAACTTTTCAGTTAGATACAACACATTTGCAAACAGACAGGTTGTAAATGACATTTCATTGACTAAACACCAGATTATTGTCTCCAAATGTGGACATTAATCTGGATCTTTGTTCGGCATAAGAAGCCAGGGACTTTCCTCAGAACGCCACATTTACCCTCAGACTGCATTCATTCTTCTCTCATTGTGTTGCCATCCCACAACCACCACATCCAGCATGCAGTCCTTTTTCCTCCATCTACTAGGCTCTCCTTCAATTAGCACTTAAGCTAAGGTTTAGGCTACGCTAGCTTTGCTAATAGTGTAGCAGTGCGCGAATTTCCACAAGATTTATAACTGCAGATTTTCATTGCAGAATTAGCACTGTGTGACATGGATGCAATACACGTGAAAATGTTCTGCAGCAATAAACTTCTTTGAAATGTAGTAGTTTCCAAATAATAATACAAAAAAAACTCTCCATCTTCTTCATTGGACACAGCAGATTCGTGAACAACAGAGCTGAATGTGACTGATCAGTGAAGTCACTTCTGTTTACATGCAGCATCACACTGACAACAACATGGCAGCAACAGGCTTCTTCTACATTCACACACATGTCCAAATCCATCACATCTTTCCTGCACCTCCTGCTGTGGATTCAAACATCTCAAACACAGGTCACTTCAAATCAGTGACCACTAAACGTGGTTCAAGACGCGGTGACACAGCCCGACGCATTCAGGCTCATTAGGATTGGTCGTGTTTTCTAACAATTCCACTAAAAAGATCTGAGAATCTGAGCACGTAAAGACAACATGATGGAAAAGTGAGTGACGTGTCAAATGTCAGGCAGATTATTCAGGAAACTGAACTGTCTCAACGGCTCAGCGTCAGCTCTGAACGAAATGTGAACACACATTTAGCTTAGTTACACAAATGCCAGCGCAGATTCATCCAGACATCTGTACGCTCCTCTGTGTGTGTGTGTGTGTGTGTGTGTGTGTGGTTTCCTGCATCAGTGTTTAAAGTGTTGATGGGAATAAATCTAAGAATCCACATGTGCATCTGGTTTTGTGAGAGCACATGTACATCTGTGTGTGTGTTACCTGAGGGCACGTTTCTCCCTTTCGCCTCCATCTCTTCTCCCCCCGGCTGCTGCTGCTGCTGCTGCTGTTCTTCTTCTTCGTCAATGAAGAGCGCTCGGTAGCCCCGGTCCGAGCCGCCTCCATCCACCGTTTATCCCTCTAGCCCCTTCTCCTCCGCCACTTCCTCTCTTCTTCTTTTCTCCTCCTCCTCCTTTGTACCTTCAACGAGTAGGGGTGGGGGGGTGAGGGGGGGGGGAGATACTTCACTTGGCGTCCTCTCCTCTCATTGAATTGTCATGGCAGTCATCTTAGCTACTGAGGGAGGCAAGAAAAAGAGAGGTAGGAGAGGAGTGAGGAAAGAGGCGTAAAGAGCAGAAGAGAGAGGGACAGGGAGAAGATGAGGGACAGCAAGGAAAGGAGGAAGATGAGAAGATGAGATGAGAGGGTGGGGGGAGTCGATTAACGAACGTGACATGAGTCTTGAAAGCAGGAGATGCTCCTGTACAGCAGCATCTTCCACACAAACATGCTGTCTATATGAAAATGATATGACACTGAAAAACAAACAAACAAACAAATAAAAAAAAAACCTGAAGCCGACGGCAAAGACAAGAAACATCTCCCCCTCTTCAAACAAGAGAAGCTGGTTTGCCTCCACACGGAGATATAAAGCAACAGAAAAGAACAGGCGATGCGAGAGAGCGTGTTCTCTTCCATTACCATGGCAACAGTGAAAGTCTATGGTGGAGCTGTGATTTGTGTGTGTAAATGTGTGTGTGTTGGGGGAGTAGAAGGATGGATATAACAGCTGAGAGGATTAAAAAAAACGTGTGTGAATTCCGTTGGGTTGCCAGTTGAGAACAGCACATTGACTTTCTGAGAGCTGGTTAAAATGTGCAATCAGGCACTGACTGATTAATGTGGACGTGAATCTCTGTAGCATCGCTTGTCATTTGGACAGCAGCATCACAGGAACACGATGTTTCAGAAGCTAACCAATCACAACACAACAAGCTAGCACAGGATTATTGTGAGGAAAACGGGCTAAAGCAGCTAATAATGAGGAGCTGGAGGAGGGGGACTCTCTCGCCTACAGCTTGTCAGGTTAACTGGTGACTCCAAATTACCCGTAGGTGTGAGTTTGTCTCTCCGTTGGCTCTGCAGTGGACTGCTGACCTGTCCAGGTTGGACCCTGTGTCCAGGGAGGATGGAGCTGGAGGACACCAAATGTTGGACTCTAAAAGTACTAAAAGTACTCCTCAAGTAAGCAGAGATAATTTGCTAACTAGTTTTTATCATAATAATCCGTGTTTGTGAAGGCAGAATCTGATGATACAAAGTTTTTTTATGGCAGCAAGTGAGTGAGGAGTCCATCCCCAGAAAACAGGCTTCAACACCTCCTCCTCCTCCAGCAAGGAAACAAGACACAGACATCCAGACACCTCAAACTTTAAGAAGTGTGAATTTTGCTTCTAAACAAGTCCTTTCATTGAAAGAAGAAGAAGAATCCTAAGAAGCTTCCTGAGCCTCAAACTCTGCACATAAGAGCCTGTCATTGTCTGAAGCACTCACAGCTTTAATATCGATGTTTTTACAATAATCAGATGGTTGTTTTGAATCTTGTTTTCTGTCTTTTTGGTGAGGATTTCTCCCACAGATGTCAAATAAATTAATGAATATAAAATGAGTCAATTAACTTAAATCAATTCAACTTCTGGGACTGATGAATGCTGTGCAAATGTATTAAAAAATTTCAGCTATTTGTCAGTTCAGTTGTGTTTAAAGAGAGGAACTGCTGTAGCTGAAAACGTAGCTGGCTGCTTCTTTCTGAGGGTCACTGAATGCCTCACAGGAGGGGGGGGGGGGGGGGGGGGGGGGGGGGGGGGGGGGGGGGGGGGGGGGGGGGGGGGGGGGGG
>JAVQJX010162760.1:0-10076 GCA_036025115.1 Ambassis agassizii
TCACACCGAAGCGGGGGTCACAACCGCCCCACCCCTTTTAAATTGGGCCAACAAATCCCGGCCGGGGGTCCTGCTAAATTCCCCCCCCCCCCCCCCCCCCCACAAAGATCTATTGTAGAACTGTGGCATTAGACCAGGAGCCCTGAAACAAAATTACAGACTCACTGCCTCCTCCCTGTGACAGACCCTCTGAATCACTGTGCTTTTGTTAAGTGGGTCCTACATTAACCCAGAATGGAGAAGCCATCACTGGCCCTATGTTTTTATGGTGAAGAGTTCGCCTCTGTAAGTTCACCTAAATGCTAGGAGGAGGCTAAGTAGTGTGTTAAACTGGTCAATATCTGCAGCCCCACAGCTAGATGCCACTCAATGCCATAAAATGTAAGGACACTGTATGTGTGGTGGACGACATCTACTAATCACAAATAAATCAATGAATAAAAAAAAAGATTTTTCTTTACCTTGACCAGAGCGTCGAGTATCAGAGAGGCGACACTCTTTTCCTCATTGTCCTGTTCAAACAGGATCTCCATCACAGAGTCCCTATAACAGAGAAAGTACATTTACCATTTAAAAAAAATGAAGTTCTGCTTCTGTAGAGATACAAAGAACATACTGTTACCTGATAGATCCTTTGACATGAAGGATTTTCTCGCCATCCAAAGGGTAATCAACATCTGGAGGAGGGGCTGGCCGCTACAAACACATTTACAACATTATTTATCAAATGAACCACACAAACATTTGTTCACACAGTCAGGATCATCATTGTAACCATTACCTCTGCTGTTCCATCCAGGTTAAATTTGGCTTCCTGGATCTTGAGGCCTCTCTGCAGGTCACTGACAAAGCAGGTTCTCACTGCAGAGACAGCAAATTAAAACAAAACTATCAGAAGCAGCCACAACGACATATTAAAACAACCTCCAGTTCACTGAGACACTCTGCTAATGAAATAATGCATCTAAACTGTAGTTTGGTTTTTGACATAGGAAAAAAAAATACCATGGTGGCAATAAAATAGAAGCCCTTATCCAAAGTAGGGAGAAGCAAGAGGTATGGATTTTTAACTGTGAAATAACTCATTAAAACTTACCCTTGATGTCCTCTACAATTTCTTCTGGGATGGTCCCTGAGGAAAAGATGAAAAGGTGATGTGAATTAACTTATGTGCACCAATCAGACATTTTTTTCTTATATCACTTCCAAGTTTTATGCGTGATGGGGCTGAATCAGCAGCCAGGGAAGCACAAGCTGAGACTGCAGTCAAAGGACAAGTAAGGCTGCTTGTGTAAAATATCACAAATGATGCAAAGTGATTGTTTTTGGTGCTTCACTGCATTTCTACATGATGGATTTGGGGTGCTGTGTTTCCTCAGTAAAGAGGTGATTACAGCATTATAACCCCACCTTTGTGCTTACTGCAGAGTTTAACAGTACAGTCAAGTCAGCTAGCCTCCTCTCTGCTTTAATTATTGATGTATATATGTGTAGCCTCTCCTGCTCTGTTGCTGCTGTAGCTCTCACAGCTCAACACAATAAGTCCAGTTTGGTTTTGCTTCCATCAAGAAAAAGTGAAGAGAACTTCTAAAATAGACTGTATGCATATATATTATTCACACTTTGGGAAAGGAATGTCACACAGAAACAAGTATTTCTTATGAATATTAAATGAGGCATAATGGGTCACAGCTATTATATCTTTATGTAATTTTTCAGTGAAACAAATCAGCAGTCAATATCAGAGTTATGGCTTCTTGTTTGCATCCATTTAAACTACAGAAAGAGATGTTGTGTAGTTATTTCCTGTAATTACCGATGACAGCTGGTACAGTCTGCCCAGTGGTGGTGTCTGTGTCCACAGTGCACTGCTCCACAACAAGTCCATCTAATTCTCTATAATAAACAAACACATGCCCAATTGTGTGAAAAACAATTAAAGTTGTCCAAAATGTTTAATCACAAAGAAAAAAATAGTTATTTTCTCAGTCACGAGTGCATTAAAATCGTAAATTAGCATACCATGCACTGTCTCAGAGCTACTTACTTATGGATGGCTTTCCCTCCCAGAGGCAACGCCTCCCAAGCTGGCAGAATGGGAGTGCATTCATAAACCTGATTTACTGTAGTTAAGGTCAGTATCATAAAAACACACATTTACAAACTCTGAATTGTCAGAGAACACGGCCACCAAGTGCTGCCAAAAGTCTAACAAGATGATGGGAGAAGGATACAGGAAGAACCAGAGTCTCTGTGTGTCCACAGTCCATCACCAGTGCAGAGTTGATCCCCAAAGTCATAATAGCCATAAGGTGACTTGGAGCAAATACTACAGAGGGTACCTGGAAAAGCATAAGCAAAGAAGGGGTTATCATTATTTATTATTAAGAATTTCTGTTCAGTCAAGGGAGTTTTAGGACATTGTCAGACATTACACCAATTTCCTAATGAACAGGAGTTCATATTATTTTGGGTCCATCACAGTGCCCTGAATTCAAGACTGCAACCTACAGCCTGCGATTATGTAAATTAATGATCACTGCTGTCACAGATTCAACATTATTGTTCATTTTATACAGAATACAGAGAGTGAATGCACAACAAATCACAGCCCTGTAAATTTATGGCGTCTGCCAAGATATAAGTGGATATACTATTGTTTAGGTTAACAACAGGGCACTGCATCACGTGAGTGTTGCATGTTCTACAGAAAGATATCTCCACACATGAGCCACACTTTTTCTAAAATTTTGTGGTACCTCAAACTGTTTGAAGAAAACCTTGGTGAGCGTCTCTCTGAAGTGGGACGGGCAGAGGATGGACTCGATGATCACTACCCTTCTGTCGCGAGGATTCACTAGGAGATGTCTGATTGAGTGAAGATAAAAATGAATAATTACTTCTGCACTACATTAGAAAAAACACCTTTATTATTTCAGACTTAAAATGAGTGATATATATCACATACAGGACTTACTCACCTGAAGTACAGTATGTGGATAAACTCTTTGAGGATGACATAAAGCTCTTCTGTGTTGATGTTGTATTGAACCACTTTGATGGCCTAAAAGTGGGAGATCATATGCCACGTTAACATAATTTTTGCAATTCACACACACTAAAAACAAGCGGGACACTCAGTCCTTCACAGCAGAGTCTCACCTGTTGCTGTCCCGGTTTGCGGATCTCGCTCGGAATTATGAACCTGGGCCCCGTTTCCCCTGCAAAGCCACATCTAGAAACACATGCAGGAAAGGTTCTCCATTTTATCCACTTTATTCATATTATAAAAATGCAGGACCCTTAAGGAGCAATTATATAAATGAACATCTCTGTGTCAGATGTTGTGGCACAGTAACTGCAGACAAAGACATCATTATTTTCAAAGAAGAGAGGGACCCTCATGTGACTTTCTTCAGTTCTGTCTCTCTCACAGCATAATGAGCTCAGTGCAGATACCACTGACTGTAATATTAGGACTTTAAACGACTGAAGGGGCGCTACTTTTAGTCGTTTTCGTTTTAATCGTGTTCATTGTAACCAGTGAGAATAATGTTTATTATTCGGTGAAGCGTTTGTTTTTACCTTAGCGTTAGTGGATTTACGCCCTAATTTGGCTTCAGCTAATGCTAATTGAACACTGACATGCTAAGTTAGCTTAGCATTGACCGGGTGGCTAGCATTCACTGCCACAAATATGTAAAACGTGTTCGAGGAATTTAACCCATATATTAGACCTAACGTGCACGTTTCTCATAAAGTTTCAAAAACAACATATACAGCTATATAATAAGCGAACGTATATTATGCTAACGAAGCAGCTACATTAGCTAGGCGTGCTAATAACTGATACTCACTTTGTGTATGCTGCTCCCAAGTCAATGACAATTGCAGTCTTCTCTCCTCCACTTCCCAACCCATCAAATAATGGCATTTTACTGACTTTTCAGCCTTTTATCGCAAACAGTGTCTCTAACTAGCGCCGACAGCTGCACATTAGCATCGTATCTGACGTCTGTTGACTTCCTGTTCGCTTGCGCTGGGTCTTCAGACGAGCGGTGACGTCACACGGGGGTGTTTGCCTGATCAAAAATGATCAACATGATAATCGATAGGTTCTTCTGGAGTGACTGATGACTTACAGGCTCGTTTTTACACGCAGGCACACAGAAACACTTGAAAAGAGCTCCGCCATATTGTTTAATACACTTATACTTTTCTTATCATGACATTAGCAACAGTATTATAAAAGCACCATGACCACAAAACGTCTGTTATTGACGAGCTTAAGTGTTTTGCATGTAAAAGTTGGATACAAATTTACGAGAGCCTGATGGCGGACAATGTATTGGTCAATTGTTAATTATTACTGTTGCAGTACGTTATTTATTTATTTATTTATTGGTGTAAAATCTGATCAATAACCACACTAGTTGTCTCTTGTGGAGCAGACCCTGGTGGTTAAGGAGCTGTCCATTCAGCACCAGCAGGAGCCTCCCTGTGGCCCCCGTGTGACTGCAATACAACGTGAAGGCTCTGATGCACACACCAGTCTGTTTTAATCAATCTTGCATATTTGAAGCATTTGGTGGCAGCACTTGAGAAGCAGGCGCACATACGCAGACTTTGAGTCAGTGACGCTGAGCTGCACAACAACAAGCCTCTCCTCCAGCCTGCTTTCTACACTACCCTGAAATTTTTGTAGCCGTGCGATTTTTCTTTCTTTCTTTCTTTCTTGCCTCCTGCACTGTGCAATCTTCACGACCTCCATGCGTAGAAGTCCGTCATGAACTCCAGGAGAAGGTAAAGTATTTTTTTTAGCCACATGTGACTTTGATTGCCACCTTATGCAAATCTCGTTCTCATTACCATGCTGCATGAGATGAGGAAGCATCACTGTGTCGTTTTAATGATCATTTCATTTGATAATTCAGAGCGGTCAGATGGTAAAAAAAAACACACACACACCGCAGTGTGAATTTCCGATCATGTTGTCTGCACGAGCTCACTGGCTGAGTGTATTGATCTCAGAGGAAAGTGGGTTGTAAGCCTTAAATTGTGGTCCAGTGCAGCATCAGTGCTGTGTGTGTGTTGATTCCCCCACACAGACACTTCTTGTCTGACAGGCAGGGTGTCACCCTGCACATATACACGTCACGTTTCATCTTAACAGCAGTGATTGGTTATAATGGATATAACACTATTAACATGAAGCAACAAATGCGCCATATAGTTTGTTGTTGATTCGTGGTGGAGTTACTGTGATGCTGTTCTGGTGTATATGGAGCCATCTGAAGAGGATAGAAAACCTGCTGCTATTTATAGGTGAAGTGCGGAGGGGTGCTAAGGATTGCTGTGTCAGATTCTCCCTCACTCTCTCTCTCTCTCTCTCTCTCCCTCTTTTTGTGTCTATGTGTGTGTTTCCTCCTGTTTATAGAAAAGGAGCAGAAGATGAAAGGGATTTTCAGCTGAATTAAAATGGTGCATGAAAGCAGGCAGACAGAAATGCTGCTGGTTTTTTTATATCACAGTCTGTGAAGCTGAATAATCTCACACATTTGAGAGGCACCTTGTTATCTGCTCTGTCTCTCTGCCATGCACATGAAGGCTGCAGAAGTTGCAAACAGGGTTTGTTCACACCTCTGTTAAGCCTATTAGCATCTATCACCCGCTTCTGCTGTCAGCAGGTACTGAGAGAGGAGACAAAGATGCTGATGTCTGTGACGCTCCATCGCCTCCTCATCCTCCTAGCTGGGACCTGTCTCTGCATCTGTGGAGCTCCTGTTGACCTCCCAAACCCCACACAGGACAGCTCAGATACAGAACATGTGAGTGACCTCATATCAAATGTAGGCGCAGGAGGAGGGACTGGCCCACATGGACGACCTGAGGGGATAGATCCGGTGACGCAGACGGAAAATGGGGACAGTTTGGATGGAAGATCTGTGCTGAGAGAGGCTGCTGGAGAGGCATGGAGCCAAAGGAGAGAGGGAAAGCAGATCGGGAGCATATCTGAGATGGGAGACTCCGAAAGACAAGCGGAGGAATCTTCAGAACCTACAGGTGGAAGACAGCAGGTCGAAATGGACATGAGTACCCCAAAAAGGACTCTGCTGGCCTCCACCGCAGCGTCGCCGCAGCTGGAGACATCATACAGCCACAAGAGGGACCAGGATGGCGCAGACAGGACAAAACAAGCTGGTATTGATTCACAAGAAACAGAACCACTAAATCCCTCCACTTCCCTCTGGACCCAAAAACTGACCCGTCACAGCCCTGTGCCTCCGATGACATTCATCAGCTCTCAGACCTCCACACCTTTGTCAATTTGGAGCCATGATGGAACAACAACAGCTTCCTTTCCAGACCCCTTTCTACCTGACATCGGACCAAACCTCATGCCCAGAGAGGATAGCCCAGAAAGCGTTTGGACTGAGGCAGCGAGACTTGGAGGGGGTAAGTTAGAAAACTTTCTCCAGTTATATTAGCTCTTAAATTCATGTCTGGAGTATAAAGCAAAGCTGCTTGCAGTCAGTGTCACCCTGAAAGAATCCCTCTTGGAAAACAATGCACTGTTTTTGCAGGGTTTCTAAAGGTTTTGTTATATAAAAAAAATGTATCAGAGTGGCAGAGATTGCCTTTGATGATTGGCAAAGCTTTTCCACGCTCCACTTTGAACCCCAGCTGGGACCTGTGGCAGTCTAATTACTTTCTATTCCTGACTTCAGTCTGAGAAAAAAATAAGAGAGAGAACACAACAGCCAGGAAAGGCTGGTGGCAGGCAGGGTGTGTTATACAAATCTTTGGAGGATTCAGCACCCCCCACCCCCCTCCCTCTCTCTCTATATATATATACCCCCCAAACCTCCTCTTTTTTTCTTTCCCACCCTCTGTGCTCCTCTTCCAGGCTTTTGTAAGGAGCCAGGCAGGTTATTATTCACAGAGTCAAGAGAGGGAAATGGATTAAAGGAGTCTGTCTGAGCCAATATGTGTCCATGTGAGGATTGTCTGTTTGATGAAGCTTGCTCCCAAAAGAAAGGAAGCTGACAGAAAAACTCAATTCCCAAAATGGTATTATGTAAAAGGATTGCCGCCTTTATAGGCATTTTTTTTTTTTAGCCTACTTAAGAAATGCTTTGGACTAAAGGAGGTGCTGCTGTTTCTGGCTGTCACAGCCCCCTCTTATCTAGGAAAAACAAAATTTTCCAGGCTACTTTTGATTCTGTGAGGAGTGCTTCTAATGAGAAGAGTGCGTGTGCAGAGAAGTACCTGCTTCAAAAGGCTGCGTTCTGCCATAAATACCACATAGCATACATTTTTCATTTAAGCCGTCAGCAGAGTGTAAAGAACCCCACACTGCCTTCAACTTGTCATTTGCCCTACTTTGAGTTACTGAACCTGGCATGATCACAAACATATTTACAGACTGTACGCTCTCACTGACTTTTACCAGAATGTTCTAATCAATCCTTTCCCTTTGAAAATTCAATTCTACATACTCTGGCCTTCACTGCGTCTCCATGTTTGTGTTGACACAAATTGCAGTAGACACCGTGGCCCCACTGTCTCAAGATGAAACCACCGAGGGCACCATGTCATCAGAAGCTCTTCCTCTCATCTTTGAGCCTTTTGAAGATGTCACTCCAGAGGGGGGAGCAGCAGCAGCAGCAGCAGTGGTCACACTGGTGCCAGGCAGTGTTCAGCCTCTGGATGCCATGGCGACAGGGGAGTTGTCCCTCTCTCAGGTGGACCTGGACCGGCTGGTCACCATAGAGACAGACAGCGACAGTCCCTCGCATGCTCCCCCTGTGATGATGCCCGACTGGGCTTCACCTTGGCAGACATCTGGTGCAGAGCTCCTAGAGCCAATCAGCTCCTTAGGACCGCCTGCTTCACAGCGGCAAGCCGGAACTGAGCCAGAGGAGAGAGGTAAGAGAGGACCATAGCAAAAAGTTTTTAGAGGGACAAAAGTAACACTCTTTCTTTTAATTTTAAGGGTGATTCAAGCTCACATCCCTTCACCTTAAAGATAGAGGAAATGAATTGTGTATGAATAATTCAAAGTTTAATAAAAATGTAGATGAGACCACTTTTAACCCCTACTGTTCATACTTTCTCTCTGCAACATGCAGTTACTGAAAGGATACCAAACCTCGATGAGAACTTGCCCCCCACCGACCACTCCCTGTCATCCATCCAGCACGCCATGACAACAGTAACCATGGCAACCCACCCACCAGTACACAAGTCCAGATCAGGGTTAGAGGAAATGGAGTCAGAGGGTGAGACATGTTTTCTTGCTAAATGCAAAAACATTTAATGAGTTCTCATTAAATGACTGCCCTCCTCTTCCTCTTATTGGCCGTTGAGTCGATCATCTTCCTCTTATTCTCCACAGAGGAGACAGATGAGGATGAGGAAGATGAGAATTCAGAGGAATCGGTGGAGGAAGAGAGTGAAGAGGACCTTACAGAAACACCTAAGACATCCTCAACACAGCCTCCATACAGTCTCATCCCTCCACCTCCTGTCTGGGTTCAACGCAACCAGGGCCTGAGTATGACAACATGGTGTTAAAAAGACACATTTGAATCATCCTGAAAAAACTTTATTCATTTATTTTTTAGCAATAAAAAAAAGATAGTCCTCAGGTATGTGCTGCTTAATTTATGTCTCTTTTCTTCCAGTGCGTAGCTGGGTAGAGCTGATCAGAGAAAAGGTAAGACTGCCCCCTGCTGTCCTCCATCAAACACTGTAATTTCCTTTAAAAACAAAAAAGCAGAGCCAAGATAAATGCTGTTAATATCCATCCATCCACTGTTCTTTTTTCTCAGTCTCATGAAAAATGATGACAAAAATATCAGTTTATTAAATTTCTCAATTATATCCTGTCAGTCTATTAATTTAACAGGCTCTTTTAGCAGCAATGTTTTGCTACAGTAGCCCTGAATGGACAAACTACCACAGCCTTTTGCATTTTTACCACCATAAATTCTCCACTATAGAGATGTAAAGAGATGCCTGCAATTTACATCTTCACCACTAGATGTCCATCATACTGGTCCTTTAAAAGGCTGCATAAGTCTCCATCCACTGTATGCTTACAGTTCTGGCCTGTCTTGACCTCTGTGTGTGTCTTCACCTTCGACAGGCGGGTTACGTGTCTGGGATGTTGGCCCCGGTGGGCATCGGCATTACCGGGGCCCTGCTAATCGTCGGTGCCCTCTACAGCATCAGGATGATTCACCGCAAGAGGAGGAACAGCTTCAAACACCAGAGGAGGAAGGTCAGGCAGCCAGAGGTCAATACCATAATCACTTACTTCTTTCATTTGTGTCCTGGTCGCTTTTATATATTTTCACTATGTGCAGGTTTCAAATACATGAAATTCAAAATTGAGCTTATTATTCTCCCCAGCAACCTCGAGAGCCCGGCACCAGCCGTCAGGACCAAGCCATGCTACTGGCTGACAGCTCTGAGGATGAATTCTGATGAGAGCCTTTTGGGCTTCTTTTGTTGGTAACCAATGGAGGCTTGGCGAACACCCCATCGCTATGACTACCGCATCGCCAATCACCCTGGGCTGTTTGGGTATGACTCATCTGATACACAGAATGTGACTGAGTATATATATAAGGGCACAATTTGCACAAGCTGCACACAGGTCAGCTTTGTTTCCGTCCTTACCAATCCCTCTTTTAAAGTACAAATGTGCACACCTTTCTAAATATTGTCAGCTGACGTGCTCATAAAAATGTATTAGGAAGGTGGTATTGGCAGGATGTTATGGAGTGAAAGGGGGGGGGGGCACTGAGAACCAGCAGGTTTTCTGTCAAGTAATAAAAGGGCTGTAGAGGAATAACATAATAAAGTGTAAATATATGTACCGTGTAGCTGACTTGGGGTCAATTGTGTTGGTGTAAATAAAATTGTATTTTAAACATCTAGAATATTTATAGAAATCTGCTTATTTTCTTTTTGTTTGTTTGCTGGGAGCTGGATGAAGATGACAAATATACTCTTCATATTCTGGGATTACAAGCAGTTCCTTAAACAGACCCTTTAAATGAATTTAA
>JAVQJX010162787.1:0-10824 GCA_036025115.1 Ambassis agassizii
TAGTTATGATTTATTGTCTCACATACTGACAGTAAGTGGAGTAACTGCTATCTATAATATAGATAATGGGTTTGTATGGATGCTTATTCTTTACACAGTACACAACAGTTCATATACAATGAGACTTTGTTCAGCTACGGACGCAGACTATAGTACAAGGTCGAGGGGGGGGGGGCTGCTGCCTATCAGTGAGTGAGAGATGGGGGACACTCTGGACAGGTCGGCAGTCTATCACAGGGCTAACACAGAGAGACAGACAAGCAGTCACACATGCAGTCTCACATATCTAACAGTAGGGAAACGGGGACAACGTTGATCACATTTCCATCTTAAATGCAGAACCTTGACTGATTTATTATGGAAATACTTACTGTATTACTGACAGTACTTAAGTAAAAGTGAGGAATCAGAGAGACTAAAGTAGCTAATTCCACTCCTGACTGTGTTACAGAGATTTGGGAGCCACAGAGATTAGTGTCAGTCAGGAAAGAAGTGGGAGGGAAGGGAGTTTTGTGTAGCTGTAGGAGGCTTCATGCCCTGAAATGCACCTTTCTTTCCCCGAGTTTCTCCTCACATCAGTCCTGCAGTATGAAATTTTGCACCTCTATAGAAACAGCACGGTCAGGGCTAGAAGTGAGAAAGAACTCTGACATGTCTGTTGTGCAGGATGTTACTGATGGACAGACATAAAAACAACAGTTTAAATGTTGGCTTGCTAGTAGCAAAAATGAAAATTACAATTGAAGGCTGCAAGCCGTGGACAGTCATAGATTAATCTATTAACCTCTTTAAGAAAGTCTCATTCAAAATTTCTGAGGAATGCTGAGGAAACCTAATTTTTAATTCTTCTTTAATTTTTGTCTCTAAAACGTCTGCTATGACGTGACCAACAGACTTTTAGATCCAATGAAATGTGTGGATTTTTTTTGCCACTGGTACACACCTGGCCCTGTCACTGTTACTGACCTGCACAATTACTTCTCTTTGGATGCCTGAGAGACACCTGAGAGTCACTTCTGCTGCAGTGAATTGTGTGAGCTTCTTCGTATGTCGCCTGTTATTTTCCCCCTCCTCGGTCCACCGACACGTGCCAGTGTCACCCCCCCTCTCTTCCCCACCCCTCCTAATCATGCCAGCGTGGCTCGGCCTTGGGCTGAACTGTGGCTCTCTTTGGCACGAGGAAATGGATTAGTCAGTGGGTTGATTAGGGGAAGGAGCATAACAGATTAGCAAGGTCGAATTGTCCTCGTTAAAAAAACACAAAACAGCAATTTGAGCACGGCCTTATCTGTCACCATATTGAGGCTTCCTTACTGCCAGTGTGTGTGAGTTTGTCTGTGTGTGTCTCTGTGATTGTAAGCTCACGGCTGGCTGACCTCATATGTAGCTCGTGTCCAAAAATAGGGAGAGCCTCCTCAGATATACTGTATATTGGGAACCATAAGCGACTGCAGCTAATGCAGTTAAGATGCTGTCCTTTAAATGGCTGATAATGAATCGTAGCTTTTGTGTTCTGCTGCAGATTATTGTACAGTCTTACTGGGATGATTCACCTGCAGGCTCAGAGTGACTAACGGTATTAATAAGTGCCTGTTTCTTTGTAATCTCACTGCCTGCAGCTAGCCAGGGCATATGCTAAGACAGCATGGTGGTGGTCTCAGACTCCCCCCTCCCCTCTGTGTGAGGTTGCGCTGACTGTGGGGTAAATAGTGACCCAATTAGCTCTGGCAGGAAGGGTGGAATGAGGGAGGGAGGAGTGTGCAGTGTTAATGAGAGGCCCGTTTTAAGCTGGTGGTCTTGCAGGAGTGTGTGTTGGTCATGGCTTGCTGTGTGTGGAGTCTGAGGAACAACAGGTGGGAGGAGGAAGAGCTTTAAACTCCCACTGAGCGGTAATTAATACCGATGCATCTGTTCAAAGTTGGGAGCAGGAGTGCTGACACTAACCCGGTTTTAACCACATTAATTACTCAGCTATTCCCAGTGAATGATGCATTATGTATCGGGCTGCATGACTAAGACTTTTATCTGAAGTCATGCGCATCTCACTCGTCTCATACTTTTGGTTTGGATAATCTGACGATTGTGCTCATTGCGCTAAAGAGCTGTGTGTGTGTGTGAGAGAGAGAGTTAGCTGCAGATGCCGAAAAAGTTTTCTCTATTTTTAAGCCTTGTCCTTAAGGGGACAGTTTACCCCAAAAATCAAATATTCATATTTTTCCCTGTAATGCTGTTTCTGCATCCAGACTCATCTGCTATGAGTTGGTGGATTCTGAAGAGTTCTGTCTTCTTGAAAAAACTAAATAGCCTTTCGCAGAAATTATACCCCTATTACTAAAGAAAATTCACAGAGCTTTTTCTATTTTTCATGTATGAACAATTTTGGCAACAGAATCAGTTGCTCACAAAGTGCATCGATCCTCAGTGACAGGCGCATTAATGGTGTCCTCCTCGAGTTGAACTGAAAATCCCTTTTTCATTTTAAACAGAAAACAAAAGAAATTGCTCAAAATGCTGGAAAAAAACAAACACATATGGTTACTTAGGAGGAAAAATAAAATAAAACCTCACAAAATAAGTGATATATTTTTTATAGTGCTGATCCATCTGAGTGGTACTCAAAGCAGTGACGTTCACAAAAACCCCTTTTAGGACCCTGCCATCAGGAGCGCCTTCAGGTTAAATCTTCATGTTTCCCTAAGGTCATGTGGAGGGGTCAGAGAGCCAACAGCCAAACCTCTAAATAACAGAAATGTTTAGCACTGTGGCTGAATGTAGACACGCAGACTGGCAGGACTCTGCTGCTGCTTGGTGAAATAGTATCTTTCCTGTGTGGAGCTGCCATTTTTTCCCAATTAACATCTGTTGCAACATCATAAATGTTGTTTCTGTATGATATAAATAATCACAGAACTTTTTAGAATAATTCTTGAAAATGTAACAGGACTGTAAAACACCCTCAAACTGCTTGACATTCACTAACAGCTGCTTTAGGGTCTGGCTGTAGACGTCGTCTTATAACTCTTTCTCACATTGAGAGTCAAAAAAACACCCGCAGACATACAGTCTGTATGTGTGTACACTGAAGCATAATTCCTCAGTTACTGACGTGTATTATCCCCTTTCTGAGAGCTCCTTCAGAAATGAACGCTGTTTGAACACAGTCTCTCATTCCTTAATTGGATTAATGTGATCATATTGAATAGCTGAAGAAGCCCTGACACAGTGGTTCTCTGACGTGTACAATCTGTTTTCGGTGATAATTAAGCTACAGATTTCGATGTTGATGCAGGACGAGTTGAGACGTTTGTGGATTTAGGGGGTAACATATGACTTTATTTTAATTTCTGTTCCTAAAAGTAGCAGGTGTCAGTGTTTTAGGGGACAAATCCAGCAGAAACAAATGCTGACCTCATCTCTGAGTCATTATTCCTCAAAATAATTCAAACCCTTAGATAGATTTCTTTGCTGGGCCCATGTTTTCTGCACATTTGCAGTTTAAGTAATGTTTTTTTTGATGCTGAAATTCATTCTGTGCACCCTGAGGTCCACATCTTCAGCTCTTTTGTATCGCTGCTGTTGCTCCCTTCTAGAGTACCTTGTAACCGTAGGAAGCTCCAAAATGCCAGCAGCCGTCATTATTCAGTCGTCTTTTGTACTGTAGGCTGCCAGTAACCGGCTGACTTGCCTGGCAGTTGAAAACCCAGAATAATGAGACAGTAGGAGTGGACTGAAATCCACCCCCACCAACGTGAACCTCCTCCCAACCCTGCTCTTCCAAACTGAGACTTATTTCTGGCTGTAGAACAGTAGCAGCCGTTTCTTTTTCAAAAATCATGAATGTGTGCTTGTCTCGGCGAGGAGACAGTCACATGGTGCGGCGGGATTAGAATAAACTAGGACAAATAAAAAATAAAACTTGCTTAAAAGGCTTTAGAGCCAGATGTTCCTCGTACTCCAGATGAGGGATTATGAAGGATTCAAAGTTCTGGTTGCAGCTTGTGTCTTGGCTGCTTTCTGTTCTCTCTTTTCACTAGAGAGAATCAGCAGGTGTGTATTACTATCCTCAATAAATACAGTTCATACAGTTTAAAATGTCTGTTTTTTTTTGTTTGTTTTTTTTGCTGTTGCTGCTGTCAAGGATTACAAAATATTGCTTCCATGCTGTGCGTGTTTGTAATTGAAACGTCATCGCATTTGTGGGAAGTGGGAGAATTTATGAGCGAGACTGTCTCATAGAGGCTGTTTGCCCCGGAGTGCCTTCTCATCCAGCATCAACACAACCAGACAATGGGTGGATTAAAGCAATCTCTCTTCTCTGGAGGCAAAGCGACCATTAGCTATGACAGGGCAGCATCATGGCAATGGGATTATACCACCTCACTAACGGGTTTACTGCTCGCCAAAATAAAAGAACAATGGCAGCAAAGCAGTGGGTTGACTCTGTGAAATGTGAACCTTCCCTGGTCTTCCAGCTCTCTGTCCTCACAGCTAGCTCCCATAGTGGAAAATCGAACATGATTACATAGACTGTGTATATATATGCATGGATGATGTATCAGTGACGTCACCCACAGGTTTGTGGATAATTGAGGATAATTGTCAGATGTATGATGAGTCAAGGCAAGTCACACAAGTAATAGCCAGATATTTAGTGGATGGTGTGTTTTTTGTGCTTCTCCTTCTCTTTCCCATTTCAGTTTGAACTTTTCAATCCGTCAGCATCACTCTTCGCCCTCCCTGTAGCTTCTTCTGCATACGCCAAAGAGCAAACAAGAACTAATGAGGTACAATGAATCAGCCTTTAATCAGCCCCTCTACATGCAATACAAAGTGTAGCACCGAGCCATTTTCATGTGACTAATCCCTTTTACTTTCTGTCTTCATTTACCTCCCCTCCATAAAAACACAAACAGATGGCCTCTCTGCAGCATTTAGCTCCTGTCATCTCAACACAGATAAATATCACTTAAAATCAAATTGATATTCTCCTGAGAGATTAAATCTCCTAATCTCTATATCCCTGAAATATTAAAGTCGTAAAAATAATGGATGCAGAAATAATAAATAATGCCGTCCAAAAGTCATTAAGGCCTGCATTGCTATTGTTTAAGCTCAGAGGAAGTGCCTTTGGGAAGGCTTTGTCTCTGCAGAGGCAGGGTCAAATCTTTACTTCTCTGCAGTGACCAGGCTGCCTGTCTGAGCCCAGCGACCAGTTTAAGGGATTATTTGGCAGACCTAGTCGTATTATGTCTGAGGAGTTACCCTCGGGTGGGGTGCTGGTGCTGGTGGGGCTTGTTTCTCTGTTTCTGCATAGCGATCATCATCACACACAAACATCTGTGGGAAACTCTGTTTAGCACGGCAGACTTTAAAGTCGGAGCAAGGACGGATCACATTAACTTGAACACATCTTCAAAGAAAATTTTAGAAGTTGTGCTGCAGTGTTTGGTGGTAGGGATGTCAGGAATATATTCTGCTCTCTGGCATGTGTTTCAACCCTCAGATGTCCCACTTTCTGCTCTCTGTCTGTGCCCAGGGACTCTGGGATTCAAATCCTAAAGGTGTGTGTGTGTGTGTGTGTGTGTGTGTGTGTGCATGAGTTGTCTTTGTGTGTGTGTGTGTGTGTGTGTGTGTGTGTATGTTTGTGTGTGCAGTTCAGGGATTAGCTCTCTACCCATAACTTTTTCACTTCAGTCACCATGGCAGTAAAACAAAGGTCTCTGCGTGCTCATCTAACCAGGCCTTACAGACCGAGGTCTAAAAATAATGCAGTGCTTTCAATTAGCCCCTCAGCTCTGCTGCATTCCGAACAGGCAGCCAAGTGAACAGGGTTGGCTGATTTGGTGAACAGACCTCAGGGAGGAGTCTGAGCTGCTTTCTCACTTTTAGTCCTTACATTTTTTATTTTTTTTTGGATGGGGGTGTCCCAAATCTCACCTGCCTTAGACGTATTAACCCATTGTTTGATTATGAATAATTAAAAGATCACTGCAGTGTAATGAGAAATTTGAGGATGTCAGTGAGGTTACAATTCATTCATTTACACAGAAAAGGAGAAAATCTTCAGTAAAATTCCACATTTCAGTTTGAGTTAAAGAGACCTGAAGGGAAAAACTGTTTACCACCTCACTAAGTTGTGTAATATTTATCATAGAAGATAATCACAGTCATCAAACAAGACTGAGGAATGATTCTCCATCTTTAAATAGCTGTGATGAAGTCATTTCAGATGAGATTTTTATTCATGCTCACTGGGTCTGAATATCGATTCTGTATTAAAGGCCCCGGCTGCCATGTTGACTCTGTCAGGCACAGCAGTGTGTAATTAATGTAGCATACATTTAGTTTTGTACTCATAGTAATTGGTTCAGAAAGAATAAGTGCAAGTCGATTTAAGGTGGATTACGGAAATGGCACTTAATTCTTAAAGACTTAAGGGCTAACTGGGATTACCACAGTGCTACTTACTGCAGCTAGTTCAAGGTTTAGTTCTTTACATGCAGGTTGAACATTGATATTAGTGGAAGGTTAACTAATTTTTTTAAACACCAATTGATTTTACTCTCAAATAAAATTATGGTGATCGCTGGGTAATGTAACTTCTGTAAGAAATGCTAACAAATTAATTTTGAGAATTGGGTTAAAACATAATCTAAGGCTGATTTGATTTAAACAAAACACAACTCTATACACTCTTAAAGCATAATGCTAATTGGATGTGTTCCAAAAAGTACAAAGATATTTCCACCAGCTGAAGTTTGTTTATTTTAGATTAGAGATAGTTTTAATATTGTATAATAATTAAAATTGTATTCAGTTAGGAAGCCATAAATGTAGAAAAGGGATGATCCAGTTTGAGCTGTTCTGAAAGTTAATCAACCAGTGATGTAAAAAAAACAAAACAGTGTTTCCAGAGTCCTTAATAAATGTTCTGTTATCTCCGGCTGAATGAAAAATCCATTTTCAGCCCATTTTCCTTAGCCAACTCAATCAATGCTTATATTTGATGTCAGCCATTATTGTTTCATGTTCACATAGTGGAACAAGTTTTTTTTTGTTGGTGCACATTTGTGCTGTGTGTTTCCTGCTGCATCCTGGACAGTTTATAAATGGGAAACTCATCTGGGGAAAATATCTACTATGTGGACAACTAGCATTGAGGAAATTGTTGATGATGAAGAAGTGATTGTAACTCTAATCAAGACAGGTTAAGCAGAGATATTGTAGTGCCCTTTCTGCACATATACACTACAAAAAGACACCACTATCCAAACACTTGACTTGACTGACCAGCATATTGAAAAAGGTGAAAGTGGAGTTAATGTTTTGTCTCCACAGACTGCAGATTGGCAGAAAAGCAGATCTTCTCATCTTTGCATCAGTAAAAGATTCACTGAAATATTCATGAAAGTGTAAAAGGAGACTGTAATGATTGATTATGCTGGAATAATACACTTTGGTTGAAGGAGGAAAAAAAAAAAGCCTGACGTCTGTAGGTACAGGATGTGGTCCGGCATGATGAGTGTGTGTTTGAAAATGTGAGCCTGTCAGCATCGGACTATGAGTTTCCATTGTACAGGAGGTCTCATGAGAAGGCTCAGTTCACAGTTCACACTGAGGCTTTCATCTGTCAGTCACAGCAAAAGATTAGAAGATATCAGGGGTCGCCGTGTCAAACTTCTCATCCTGTCGTCATCCACAGTGTGGCGCGAGCTTCAGGGTTGACACGAGGATAGGCTTTCGCTGGAGTCAGAGCTGCGCTGCAGATCTGTTAGATAGCATTTCGAATCAGAGACGCAATCCTTTCATTAATTCAGAGGCCATTTTTTCTCCCTCACACATGGGCTAAATTATGAATGCGCTGTTATTTGTTTACTCCATGTTGGACGGAGAGATGTGCATTATTCATCCACTCTGACAGGAGAAGACAGCAGAGTAGGACGCGTGCGTTTGAAAACATTAAAATCACGCACAGCCTAACAAGGATGTTGCGCAGTCATGCACATGCAAACACAATCATCGACTTCATCTCAATAAGCTTGTTTTCAGCCAACTCTCAGCAGAAAGATGGTTCATCCAGGAATAAAAGCAGCCTAAATTGTTTCCAAGACAAATTGCTGTTTCATTGATGTTGCTGCTCATATGGTTGAGCTGCTGCTGGCCGATCTGCAGGTCTGATTTCCAGCCTTTGTTTTAAATACATCAGACAGACAGGGCCTCTGAAGCTAATTAGATTTCTTTGTGCTTTCTTTTTAGTCCTGAGAGATGATTTCCGGCAGGCCCCGAGCGACATGGTGGTGGCTGCTGGTGAGCCTGCTGTGCTGGAGTGTGTGCCTCCACGTGGTCATCCTGAGCCCACAGTCTACTGGAAACGCAACAACGCCCGAGTCAGCCCCAAGGATGATCGCATCTCTGTGAGTCAGACAAAACCTTGCAGTATATGTGTGAAAAAAAGTGACGTACAGTGATTACTGTGTGGAACAACATCACAAGAAAAATGGCAGAACCAGTGATGATGTGTTGCTATGGCAAAATTGCCTCCAAAAAATGGCGGAGAGGCTTGTTGCAGAAATGTATTTATTTATTTATGAATGAGTCTGTTTTTATCACGACTTCTGCTGGAAAGGGAAAATATAAATAAATAGTGAGCAAAAATGAGTAGCATAGTGGTAAAAAAAAAAAACTGCAGTTCCTTAAACAGCCACTTGGGGCTCAAGCCCATCGAGAGGTGGGTGCTGTGACCTGATCACCAGCTGCTTGTTTTAGCAGCTCCCCGACAGTCAGGTTCACTCACTTTTCACTGCTTTGCCTGCATCAGGATGGTGATACTTCCATGACGTGATGGAATTTTAGGTCAGTAATGGAGTCTACAGAGTGATGACCTTGTAGCTGATGCCTGATTTATGTATCTCATATCCAATACAAAAAAAGATCACATTAGAGACCTACATTTGCACATGAACTGACACTGGCTGTGTAGAGTCATACACTTTCCTCCTGTAACTACTAGTGTACCACATGCAGACATGCACAGCTCTTATGTATTAAGTATTTAGGTAATGCTTTCTTAAAACAGTAAAAAATTCAGGGAGTATTCAGGGACATGGCTGCTGTATTTCCATTGGATTCATAGTCTGTTTTTGTGACTAAACATGGACAGCTTCAGGGGTCCAGCAGAAGTCTGTTACACCACTGTGTGCTGTAACCCATTTAGACTCACAATAGTTTCAATAGAACAGAATCCCACACCCACACGTTGTATGATGTGGACTGGAAAATGTCTGTCACTGTTGTTGTGTCCACTCAGGTGTTAAACAGGAACAGCTGGAACCAAGTTTTTTTTTTTCCGAAATATGCGAAATGATGAGGCTAATGAAGAGTATTGTGTATGTCAATAAATACAAGGAAGTCTTTGCTTTATTACAAGAAGAAAGAAATGCTTTAAAATATGCAAGAACAAGTGCATTTTATTGAGGTACACCACAGAGACTTACTGTGGATTAATCATTTATATGACAGAGCAAGCTTTTCCCAAATGTAGACTTTTTCATTAAAGGCTGCGATGATGGTGTTGAATTGTATCCATCTTTCTTAGTCTAATGCTTTGAGCTGTCACTGTTCTGTTTTTCAGATGCGTGGAGGAAAACTAATGATCTCTCACACCAGGAAGAGCGATGCTGGCATGTATGTTTGTGTGGGCACTAATATGGTTGGAGAGAGGGACAGCGACCCTGCAGAGTTGGTGGTGTATGGTGAGATTCAGATATTTATGATGGAAATCCTTTGAGGAGGACAAACTGTGCTGCTGTGTTTAAAGCCTCCGTTTCTGGCTCTCGCAGAGCGTCCCGTGTTGGTACGCAGGCCGGTGAACCAGGTAGTCATGGAGGAAGAGACTGTGGATTTCCTCTGTGAGGTCCACGGGGATCCCGCTCCTACTGTGCGATGGCGACGAGAGGAAGGGGAGCTTCCCCGTGGGAGGTGAGAGTGACTGACATGAGCAGAGACCAATAGAGGAACAGCAGCTTTGACAGTAGACAGAGATGAGACTTAAATAAGGTTATTAGCACATGTGACCCAGAAAGCTTATGTGGAGTAACTGTTCATTAATTCATGTCTTTCCGTCATGTGGCAAATATAAATACATAAATGGTAAAAAGCAAAGAGGCAGAATCCTCCTGAGACCAGTTTTTTTTATCTGCACTTTTATTTAATGCAAATTTAGCCAAGCAGATTAAATAATGCTTATACTTTTTTCTTCCTAAAAATGACTGCAAATAATTCTATAGTGTTTTATGGAATTTAAAAACATCTGTTTTATTTTACTTAATTAAAGCAGATGTAGGTTTAATCATTTGCATTATTTTCCCTGCAGTGCTGCTCTACAGCAGATTTGGAGGATGTTTTCTATTAAAGCAGTTCTGATTAACTTTATTTAATTAAAAAAACACGAACAGTAGCAGTTAAGATATGAGACGAATCCACTCATGACTCAAATCAGTCTCATATATGAAGCAACAGACAGAAGTCGGTTAGCTTAGCATGAAGGTGACACAAAGAAAAGAGCTAATGCAAAATGCCAACGTGTCGTAGCTGAAAGGCTTTATAGATATGTAATATGATATGTATAGTATATGAAGGTCCATGTTTTTATGATGAGTGAATCTAAGCGCGGGCTAGTAGCAGCTGGTTAGTGTAGTTAGCATGAAAACCAGATTCAACAAAGAAAAACAGCTTGCGTCACCTGAAACATTGAGAGAAGATAATATTGTTTGTTATAAAGTCTGATTAGCCTAGCTTCATAAGGACACCTGCAACAAACAGAAC
>JAVQJX010162807.1:0-16911 GCA_036025115.1 Ambassis agassizii
AGAACACAAAGGCCCACCAGCACTAAACAAACAGGGTTACTAGAACCACATGACAATATGACATTTCATAATGATAAACCCTCTGCCTTCACCAATATCAAACTAAATTCATATTTTACAATGCAGGCATAATAACTGTGCTTACCCAGCGGGCAGTTCAGTCATAATCCAGAACAAAACTATATTGTACTTATGATCACAGGCCACTCAAGGTCATAATGTTCCCACAATAAAAAGAAAATGTGTTCTCCGAATTCATGAGGATTCTGAAAAGTTCCTCTTCTTGCAAGTCCTCTTTTATTTAATACTGACAATTAACATGCCAGACTAAAGACTTTGCTTTGCTTGTTACATTGTTTGGTCCTATTTGCAACAGACCAACACAAATTGACACAGATCAGTGGAGCAGTCACAGACAGAATGCAGAGAGAGTGAGGACGGCTGGATTCTTTAAAAATAAACAGACCACAACCACAGGATAAATGCAGAGATGTCACTGACTGCCACAGTTAACTTCTAATTTTTCTTCATCAGTGCAAGAATTCACACTATATATAAAAACCAACACTAGTCAAAATCATTCTCATTTCCTCTACCCATTAATGACGTGGGCCCTCCAGATAGCAAATACTTCAGGCACTAGCTGAGATGTAAAATGACCTGGTCAAAGCAAAAGGGCTGGGTGCATTTACAGGCCGACAGTATGCAAAACTTGAAGTGGTATCCTCACTACACTGCAGGCACAGAGCATTTTTCTCCCACTAGCCACAATCACTGTTCGCCAGTTTTACAAAGCTTTCTTTATTTTGTTGAAAAGTGAAATGCTTGACCTTTGAAACTAAGATTTTTTTACAGGAAGTGTGCTTTTAAAAGCTGTTAAATAATAAAAAAGTAATAGTGGTGTAGTTGCCTCACCTGGCTCAGAGTCAGAGTTCCCAGTCGGAGACTGGCAGAAACTTGTGGGCATGAATACATTGTTCTTGGGAACTGAAAAGTAGCAGACAGACACTGCAGTCAGCATACAAATCAACGTGTACACAACACAAGAACGAAAGAAATGGTGTGCTTAATCACAAAATGTCCTTACCAGAATGTGGGGGTGGGAATGATGAGGTCCTTTCCCTTTTCACAGGGGGGCAATAACTTCCCTCATCTTTATCTGAATCTGAAACACATACAGTGCATTATTATCATAAAACAAACATCACATTATAGACACAAAAATGATCTAGTGAAGACATTGTACATACCCTCTCCATCCTCTGCGCTTGAGCCCTCAGCAGATCGCTGGAAGAGTGCATAAAGTCTCTTAGTTCTTTTTTTATCCCAAAAGAGCAGCAATGATCATTTGAAAATGAAGGACATATAAAAATAGCAAAACTAGCATTGCTTAATCTCAGTGGTATTCAGTCTAAAGCTTCTACAATTAATTTCCATGCAGCCTGGTTAACCTACTAAAGGTGTTTGTTCTGAGCCAAAATGTGCTTTTTAAAATGCAATTCAGACTCTATACACAGGTATAAATGATGTCAGGTAAATCATAGCCTTATAACACATAAATAACAAAGACACTTACCTTCTGTGCCTTATCTTTTTGGAAAACAAACACAGGAGGCGCTATGGCAGGCTTGTCTGTTAAGAGAGGATGTAGGCTGGTCATCCAAACACTTCCTTAATTTATAGTACAGCAATTTTGTGTGCTTGACCTTTCTTCATGAGTTAAATGTGTAACAAAAACACTTCAGTAGATAATGATCAGCATTCAAAAACATTTTAATGCAAAATTATCCAACATATATATATACATACATATATAAATATATATCTATATCTATATCTATATCTACATCTATATCTATATCTATATATACACACATATTTATATATATAGATATAGATAGATGATTTAAATGTCATATTTAATCGTGGTCAACATATAGTGTAAATAAGGGAAGTGTGAGAACAAAATGGCTAAAGTGACTTGAAAGAGAAATCAACTAATACGACTTACGACGCAAAAAGCAACCAAGCAGTCTTATTAATAAGGATTCCTTAAAGAATTATTAAATCACACTGTGCTGACCTAAAAATAATTTTAGGTACAGTAATGTGAATGCAAATGTAACATTCACCCAACTTTCATTCATTCAATAAGATAGATAGATAGATAGATACTTTATTGATCCCTGAGGGGAAATTCAGGTATCCAGTAGCAACATTGGTACATTGGTACATACATATATATAGACCACGTCTGAGCAGATTTATCTACACGAGGATGGACTTCTATTGATACACAAAAATACACCTGACAACACCTGCCTGCTGTGAAATGTAGAGCTCAGATGAAGTCCTTTTCTCATACATTTAGCAACACCACCCAGTGCTATTCTTCACACAGTTTGCTCCACTAATACCTGCAGAAAATGAATTTGGTTCTACCTGCACATAACTGTATATTATAGTTTATTAGCCCTTCCATAAAGGCAAAGTGAACTAAACTTTCATCTTTATCACCTGATGAATGTCTGCGTGGATGTTCAGTTCCTCTCAGCCATGCATAATACTGAATATTTCTGAACTACATCACAGATTATTGCAGATATTTAAACTCAATTTAAACTCTAAGAATTCCATTAACAGCTGAAAAATCTTTCATGAGGAGCCTATTTTCCAAAAGCAAGCACTACAGGCTCCAATGATTCTTGTAGACATTCTCATAATTGACTTTAGTGAAGCTTTTACTAAATTCAAGGCATAATTGAGAGATAAATTTAATGTCTTTTCACACATTATTTAAATCTGCACCACAGCGATTAAGGCCATAAAAAAATACTATTTTCTGAGTTGGCATTTTAAAAACCTCTGAGCAGCTGTTGGCCTTCTGGATTTCACTGATGTTCCTATGGAACATAAAGTGACAAGAATGATGAATTTTCCAAGTCTTTTGTCTCCCCCCCATGCTGGGTAATTGCAGCCTGGTTTCCACTATTGTGAAAGGATAAGGGCAAGCAAGGCCTTAGTCATTATATCGCTACCCTTTTTCCCCTGTGACACTGTTTCTGATCTCTTCTGCATCTTGTGAACTGACTGCAGTCTGCACCATGGAAAAGCAGCTAATGAGCGGCAACTATGACTCAAAATGTGTCTGGTCGCTGGTCATAAATTGGTAATTAGGTAAACACACAGAAATAAAGTAATAAATGTACATACTGTACACATGCTCATACCGAATGTGACCTTTCACTTAGTCTGTCAGACAGCAGATGAGGCTCAAATGGGTGTAAATAAAAAACTCAAGGCATTTTAATCTCACCAAGACAAATAATAAATAAATGATATCCAGGGATATGTAAACTGTCTAAAACTGCAACAGAGTGTGTCTTATTATAATAATTTTTTTCTTGCATCACTTCCAGTCCACCATCGTCCCTCCATCTTGTTTTTGTCTTTAAATCGAGCCCTCCAGAACAATGGGAGTCTGATTCTGGCTGCACATTACCTGAAGACATGACCAGACACAACAAACACAACAGCCAAGAGACATGCAAACACAGTTAATCATCGGCCATCAATCACTTTTTGGACTAAGGTGTTAGTCATGGACAGTTCAGGACAGGCTTCCTGTGATGCAGAGGTCTGTATCCAGATCTGTCTTTCTGAGACTCTAAAAGCTTGTTTCCACCAAGCAGTACAGTACAGTACGGGTCAGTTTGGTACAGTTCGGTTTGCAAATCAGTGCTTAATATTTAAAAATGGCACCCTTGTGTTTATATTGTAGATGTTATCTTACGTGCACAGTGACGACAGTTCTCAACCAATTGAACAGAAGGGGGCATTTCTCTGGCCCACTGGTAGCCCAACAGAAAGGTGCCTAAAACCAGAATAGTTCTGTACGCTTATTTAGGTACACTTCAGAATTTATTACCATGGAAACACAAATAATTGCGGACCAAACTGAACTGAACTGTACTTCTTGGTGGAAATGAGGCTTAAGAATGATGGAAGGGGTTGATTGTGATTGATTGATTATAATAAAAATATGCAACATCTTAGTCAGCTTTTCTGTGGTCCAATACACTTAATAATCACATGACCACATGTTGGCAAGCCGCTATAGATAGACCTGTTGTTTATGTCTGTGGACGCTCTCATTCATCCAGGCCATGTTGCATCCAAGGCAAGACGCTTTGCCACACAACCTGTTGGACATGACTTGTTGTTGCCAATATAACCACTGCTGTTATCTTTATGGTGAGAAAAGGCATGGCTCAGCTAGCTGCGAAGGAGAGTCTACGAATAAAACAAAGTTTAGAACGTACTGCTCACTGTGCCAGTTTGCACCATTCTACCTACAAACCACTGTGTAAGAGGTTGAATAAAGTCTGTATGTACTATAGCAGGCATGTCAAACTGGTCCAAAGGGCTGGTGTCGCTACAGGTTTTTGTTCCAACCAGCCAAGAGCACACAGTTTGACCAATCAGCTGCCTGAAGACTGAGATAAGTTGATTGAATTAATCAAGTGTGTAGCTGTTTGGTTGGAAAAAAAACCTGCAGCCACACCGGCCTTTTGGTGGACCAGTTTGACATGCTTGTACTACAGTGTCAACAACATGCATTGCTACCTCAAAGTCATCCACTAAAACACACAGTTCAGTTTCCAGCTACTCCTGATCAGAAGCCAAATGAAACAACACACTGAGCCTCAAACTGTCACGGACGCCTGTGTGTGACTGTGTCAGCGGAGGAATATGAGTTCAACACTACCAATAAAACCAATCAGAATGTCTTAATCTACCAGAGCATCTGGAGGCTGATAATAAAAGAGTAACAAAAACAAGCAGGCTCTGTTAGTTCAGACTGTCAGACTGACACAAGGCAGACAAAGGGGGAAGGAGTGAATCACCTCCTGCACACTGACGATCAGTCTCTGTGGTGACGGTGGTGACAACACGGCCGGCCTGTTTGTGTGGTAGTGACAGGAGGTAGTGACGGTCAGACTCCAAAATACTTGGCCTAAAAGATGACTTAAAACATCATTACAATTATTCAGAATCCAAACAAAAACAAGCCAAAAAAACAATAAATGAAATATGCATATTCAGCTATAGAGGATTGAATGAGGATGAATCATTCTCAGTTTTTCTAACAGTGACCTCTGTGCTGTGAAAGTGTCTGACATCGAGCTTTTACAAACACAACAGCATGCTTCACCACCTGCCTTCGTTTCTGTATGAGGCCGCCACACAGCTGAGTTTTGTCCCTGAAGCTCCTCTCATAAAAAAAACAGCTCTGCACACAGCACAATTGAGCCCTACCCACCAAATCAAGACAAATTAAGTGCAAACCAACTTCAGAAAATTTCAGAGGACAATTTAACTAAATTAGATGCATTATTTCCAAAGGCTAAGACTAAAAACAGCCCTGATTTACTTTTAACAGCAAACCGAAACAAAAGTAGAGCTTTTGTGTGGTCGCATTGAGTAAGTTTATTGAGAGAAAATTAAGAGAACTGCTAAAATGAAATGGGTGGTAATTCAACACAGGCAAAGCCGCGACAAAAAGAAGGAACAGATGTGATGTTACATCAGTGCCTTCACAACGCAAAGAGAGGGTGCTCAAAGGGTACCACTTATTCATTACAGCATGTTTTCAATACTGTGTATACTTAATGCTGTCTGATTAGAACATTGGGCTTTAGTAATGTAGAATATTTTAGCTCCTGCCTCCATGACGCACACCAACTAAAGTGTATGTAGAATCCTGGTTTCCATCTGTCATGCTAAGCTAACTAAGCTTAGCAAGCTGGACCTTGTATATAAAGGGACAGTTCAAAAAGCAAACACTCATACTATAATAATGTTGACTTATTACATATAGGAACTATTTTCAACCAAAATACACCCAACTTATCACTGCGCAGAAGGTAGCGTCCATCCAAACCATGATGTTTATACTGAATATAAAGCTGAGCCAAGAAGGACAGTCAACCATCTGTTGAACAATGGAAAACCACTGACTCTCAGAACTAAAATTCTGCCGTATTGACACCCAGCCATCATATATGTTTGCAGACCTCCATTTTTCTGTCCATTATGATTTGTAAAGTCTGATGAAGAGTGAAGAGATCTGGAATCAGGACAGGCGCTTTTACAACTATAAACAGACCAGCAGAAGGCCAAAGTTGCATTTGGTGTCCATTGACATGGAGTTAGGGATGCACAGTCAGATGTGAGCTCATCGGACCCCGACTGCAAAAAGGGTGGAAAATGCGTCATCACAGGCAAGACATCAAAGAGTGTCCGTCCACCGGGGTTAACATCCAAAAAGAGGTAAGCAGGGGTTATAAAAACACATCTATAAACACAGGCCCCACCACTAGGCTATACTGTCAGTTATTACTGGCAGCCTGTTTGTCGTAATAAACTAACATTAGGTAAGAATACGGAGCAGAGAGGCCTCGCATACGTAAGAACACTCACACGGGGAGACACCCCAGAGGTGTCAGAAAAACCAGCATGTCAACATTAAGTTTTATTAGCTGATGGAAAAATGAGACTAATGATCTTACTGAAGCCTGACAGAAAGGAGAAATGTGAGGAGCTTCATAGTTTTGGGCCACTTTACTGAAGTTTTCAATTAAAACAAACAGAGGGACACATTGTGTCATGAGTGCTAAACAAAAAGGCATGTATTTTGCAGTGTCATGTTTTTATCAGTTCTCGACATTTGTTCACAATCATGCTAATAAAAACAGCCTCACCTCCAGATCATTTATTAGAGAGATTCATTAGCTTTGAAGCTTTTGGTCATATCAGATGGTTTTCATAAGCATAAGGTATGAATCTGTTTCTGTTTAAAACGTTTTGTCCTGTTATTCACTCTGGGCGTTCAAATGATTCCAGACAAAAATGTTCCTAAACAACCAATATGATGTGATTACAATGGGACATTTCAGTCTCTACCAGTAGAGAGTAGATCACGTTGTACCATGAACCACACAATTACATTTAGCTTTGTGCTGAACTGCAATATCTCTTGTCTTACTAAATATGCATCATCATCATCACCAGTTTGGCATCACATCAGCAGATGCTCACAATACTGAGTGACACAGCTACGCAAAAGGAGAACCAGTCAACTATTTAGAGGTGGGTCTAACTATGAATTGACTGATTGGTGTATGCGATTTGTGCAAGTGAAAAGGAAAAAAAGGATGATTTGTGTCTGCAAATTAAATTCTGTCACTATAGATAGCTATACAATGTCTGGGTGGCTCATACAACTGACTTCATTCAAACATGATAATAAAACTTTTAGTCTGACCACTGGACACATTTTGCCATCTAGAATGTCTGATCCATTTTCTGAACCTGCTTTGTCCTTTGTTCTGGACATGATGGGCTGTCAATGGGATGGGGCACAACCTGGACAGGTCAGTCTATTGCTAACAAGACAGACAACCAACCAGGCACACTCACATGTATTTCTCCAATAAATGTAACATGCACATCTAAGGTAATGAAGAACAGGGTACATTATAAAGGTCTGCTGACTGCCAGCTACAGACAACCTCTGGGGCTGACAATGGAAGCTAAAGCAGTGTGTAAAGTGTAGTTCTTCAAATGTGCACTTAAGGCTGGCTTCAAAAGTGAATAAAAGTATATAAAAAAATTCAAGAAGACAAAAATGTTTCCAAAGACATTTTATTTGACAAAACAATTCCACATAAGTAAAAAAAAATAAACACAGAAATGATTCTCTCCATTTATAGTAAATTTGGCTGTGTGTCTTAAAGCGGTCTAAATGACACAGTGACACAAGACCGATGACTTCCTGTCAGACCCGTCTGCCCTGTCCCTCATTTCATCCTGGGTATTATCATTACTGTCCTCAGCTGTCAGCAGCATTAGCTGACTCATATTGTCATCATCAGGACAGTGATGGGTATGAACAGGCTCTGGCTCTTTAACAGCGTTCTCCTTAGTCATGCTGACCTCAGCACTTTCCCTGACGGCTGAATTCTCATCAGTAGAACCATTAATGTTCTCACTTGTACGCTGATCCCTGCTGCTGTCACTGTGCTTATTAAGACCGCTATCAACACTGTGCACCGCTGACTTCATATTTAATCACCTCATTTTCATTAGCAGGGTTTTGGGCACCACCACTGCTCTTATCATGTGGGGTATTTTTATCCACGTCCTCCTCCTCTTCATCATCACTACTGTCTGTGATCTCTCCTTCCTCTTGCTCTTCGTCCTCTGCTCCTCTCTTTACCTTCTTCTCCTGTGGGGGCTCAGTTTCAGGATGCACCTCTGAGGTTCTTTTCCAAACGCTGGCCGCTCCAGGGGTGTGAGACTCTTGCGGCGCCGATGAAACTTTGCCATCATTCTTTGTTGCGAAACCGGCGCAGGCTGATGCAGGATCGGCTGTAAAAATAAATGCGACCCCAATTTCCGTATGAAGTGATTTAACAACAGCAGTAAAACTCATTACATGTCCAAACGTATGCACAAATCATCGACACAAAAGCGTTTGGGGCGCAGCTGGGGTCATGCTGAGCAGAAATGGTGTGAAAGAAAGCGACAGTGCAGACAGATTGAGAAAGATGACGCTATGGTTTTGGCTTCATCTTCCTTTCCTGGATGAGGCATCAAGCCAAGCAATTAGTTATGCAATAAAGAAGGGTGGACATGTGTGAAAGAAAGGCAGCGGGATAAATGACTGTAAAACGATAATTGTGACTGAAGCAATTATTCCTTAACATGATATCCCTGCAGTCTGGTGAATTACAGAATGCATGCAATCATGTGCATATAAAGCCAGAGTAAAATTTAAATCTTTCATCTGCGTCCTGAAAAAAATGGTTATCTAACTGAGCCTTTCAAATGAAGCATTAACGTAATTCAGCTTTTCCTGTTTGGGAAACACAATAAAAAAGCTGAGCCTGTGTCCTGTTAGCTATTTGTCTTTGGTATGGACCATTAAACTTTAAGACCGCACCATTCTGACCATAAACTGACCATAGTCAAACTCTTCAGTGATAAAGGACACAGTTCAAACACGTCTTTCTGTGGCTGCAGGCTGGTGTTACAGAGCTTTCAATCACACTAAGGTTTCCTGAGACTGACGCATCTTGGTGTGGGATATGGCCTGTTGGGTTTTTACAAAAAGACCTTATTACACCAACGTCACCTGAGTGACTGGAAGTCATGACGTTACATACGGTGGAAACAGCCTTCCTTGTTGTCCAAAAACTTTTCTTATATCAGGAGCCAAACTTTCTCTCTCTGTGTACTCAAGTCAAACCGACATGACTGACCTCAGACCTCAGTTTCTTTCTCCTTTGCATACTTTATGCTGAGTCCATTGGCAACACACAATATTATGACCACCATCTTCGACCTGATTCTCTGGGGTTGGTTTACTTTGTCTGTTTTAATTCAGTCTTATCAAACGAACACACAAAAGCTGTTTTGGACTGGAGGAATGGTGAGTAGTTACCACGTGGCAACCTCCAAGGCAGAGAAATAAAGTGGATTTAATTAACGTGCTTTAAATATATTTGGACTTACAATTATGGAGAGAAAGGAAGGTGCTGACTCAGCTCCCCTCACACTCCACCCACTTGCCTGTATTTGGAGTTTAGGTGGATTGTGACACTGCCAACATGGCAACTGTCAGAGCGTCAAAGAGACCCAAAGGGTGACCAATAGATTCAATCATGTGACGACTATTTTTCAAAACCGACTTTTTAGGTCGTTTTGTGCAACAAATCTAGCCAGAAAAGAAAAAAAACGGCCATAGTGTTTTCACAGAGATGCTGGCTCAGGGTCAGCGAGCTTCAACTGGCTGAATGTAGTTTAAACCACAATCCTTACTGGCTAACATGCCACATGTTTTGAGCTTGCCAGACACTCAACATTACTTTATCCTTTGCTGATATGCCGCTGCCACAGTGTCTGATTGCTCGTTATCACTTCCTGCCTGGCTTCCCAGGGCATGGCATGTGGAATTATCAGGATGTTTCTATGGCTAGCATTATAGGAAAACAGCGTGGCACTGAGGCCTTATCACGGAAAACACACACACTTTGACTAAAATTACCTCATTCATCATTCAGCCAGTCTGGCTCTGACAGTATATTGATACTGGGTTTGGGTGGTCTTTGTGACCTTACTGTGATACGCAGAGTTTGACCAGGAAGGAATGAATCGATGGCTTTTTCATGAAAATGACAAACGTACATGCTGATCTTTTTCTCATCTTCATATTAAAAAAACTCATGAAGTAGATGCTTAACAGTAAGCCTGGTTTGATCCTCTTTCTGGCTATGGTTGCTGCTGAGGTTAAGTTGGTGTATGTGATGCTGAGCAGAACACACTCATTTCCGTTGGGGTAGCATGTTGCCATAGTGAAAAATAAGGGAACAGAGTGTCTTAAAGCCTCAGCTGGAGAAAGCAGGACATGATACAATGCTGCTGGAATCGGAGGGAGTGGAGAGAAGCTGGTGTTTTGGGGCTTTATGTGCATAAAGTTGTGACTTATGTCACCCGTTTGTTCAGTTACTGAAAGCAGAAGTTTGGAACTCAGCAGAAAAATAAATAAAAGAGGTGTTAATGTGAATACATTGATGGAGGAATGGGTGTTTTTTTAAGCAGTTGGTTAGGGCTAGATGATTTTTTTACCTGGTCCTTTGAGTGGAAAGTCCTTCCAATGATCTCGGAGCACAACATGCAGCACAGGATACTCAATCAGGGTTTTGTAGCTCAGGTTATCCCTCAGGCTCTTCTTAATGTCCAACTCATGGTACCTATTTTGGATAAAATGGAGGCACAAAAGAGATAATAGGGTGATTACAAGATAACATAATCACAACATGCAGGGTAAATTAGTCTTCAAGGGAGAATTTGCCCTGCAGGGGGGACTAATAAAGGATTATCTTATCTTAAGGAAGGCGTGTTAGCAGCAAAGACAGGATGGTCACTACTGTTAAGAGGAGTTTCTTCCTGGATGTGTGCAAGTTATGACTGCTAATCATGGAAGAGCTGATACAACAAGGGTCTGCAGGTCCACTTTTTGTGTTGGTGTCCAGCTCTATTGGCATATACTGGATTTCCATTGGCAGTGGAGCTGGTCTGTTAAAACGATCATCCTGTTTGGCTATACAGCTTATCAAAGCAATGCTGCAGAGGTGGAAGCCAGCACAGAAGTGCAGTTTCTCAAATGGTTACATATTGGTGCCTCCAAAAGTGTCTCAATTTCCACTAACCTACATGTTTAAATCCCTATCAACATGCTTACTGCCTCCTGCAATTAGCTTCAAAACCTTAAATGTAGAAATTCTGTCCACATGAAAGCACAGATGGCTCTTATGTTTCATATTAATCATATCTGAACATTTAAGCAAGAAAATATTTTTATGACAACATGGTCGTCTGGATTGAAAAAAAAAAAAAACAAGCAGCAACATCTGTGGCTGAGAAATGAAGCATAGGTGGGGAAAAACTGCCCCAACAGCCTCCGAGGGCTGGGTCCAAAAAGGAGTCCGAAAAAAACATGCCTACAGCCTGATCCCTACAGATACACTTCCTTTTCATGACTCTACACAGATTAATTGTCATATCGCTCGTTTTGAATTAAATTCTGTGTAATTATAGGCGTGACTGCTGTGACTGACAGGTGGATGCTGACTCATAGCACAAGCTTCCTGCTTTCATGACTGCCCTGCCCACTTTAGCTCCACTTCTTTGTCTGTATTTGGACTAATTAGAAGTTTAGTATGTTATGACACAGCCAAAGAGCTCCTCAGGAACCAATAATGTCATTCACAGTTCATAGTTACATATAGTAAACAGAAGAAACCAATGTATGTCTGCGTATGTTAATCTCAGGAGATGGGGCAGCTCTGTTACTCCTCCTTTGTATTAGATGACATCAGTCTAGTCTTGTCTCAAAGTGGTCCTGTCATGCATTAGGGATGCTCATAAATCACCAGGCTCAATAGGGTTGAACTGAACCATGCAGCTTGGGCTGCCATCACCAAAAAACACCATACATCATATAGAGGACGTATTTTGGATGCACACAGTCACTGGCACCATGCCCACTAACTGTCAAAGAACTGACTATTGGGCCATTGTTTGTTTTGCTAAAAGGTTGAGGAGACGCCCACACTGCAACACAATCAAAGCAGTCTGCTATAGTGTGACATTTACAGGTCATTACTAGAAGAACAGCTTCCAGGAAACTTTCATTACTAGAAAGAATTTACTAATTATACCACAAATAAATGTGTTATATCAGATAATAGAATGAAATCATTTGTTCCCACAGAACAGGAGTACACATTGCATTGGTGTGTGTGAGTTCTATGGACTTATCAGTGAAGTGAAGCTTAAACCAGTCTGTAAATGTGCAAATTGAATAAAGAAAATTAATCTGTCGGTTACATACACTCCAGACAAAAACCCTTTCCATTTCATTTGTTTTTATGTCTAATATGCAATGAATAAATGTTTGCATGTTTATTTTCAGTGAATATACGAGCTAAACTAAAACATACGTGTCTGTAAACAACAGTCAAATAAGGGTAGATGGCAAAGCAGACTGCAACTCCCCATGGTGTCGATGGGACTGGCCATTTCTAGAAAACACGGCTGGGTGGCTGAGCCAGGAACACGCACACATCTGGTCTCTATATTGTGTTCTAGTGAATGAACAGAACAGGGGGCAAGACTGATGTTCTCTTCAGGGAGGTTCCCATTGTTTTCTCCCCCCTCTGCTGCTGTGACCAATCAGCAGGGAGACAGAAAATATTATGAAACTGAAGAAGATGTACTGTGATAAAACTAGGATGGACCACACAAGTCTGTGACCGCCTCAGGTATGCGCCGTGTATGTTTAAGCCTCTCCACACACGCACAGTGTACACAGATCAAAATTACTGAGCGAGACTATTTGTGTTACAACTACAAACAACAAAGAAATTAATCTCAAATGTCTGGCCAGAAATGTGCATTTAAAGAGCACTTAATGGGTATAAAGCAAGAATGTGGATAGGCAAATGTGCTATATGAGTGATGTTGGGCTCAGTGTTCCAATGTTGTCCTATGTTTTAGCTCACTGAAATATATGGGTTCCTCTGTGTAATAACATCTTATTATTTTGCTATCATTGTCTTTGAGTCCTGCTCTGATTGAGACATTGCCTTGTATATTCATGTGTTCACATTCATTTTGTGGTACAAAAAACAGCCTGTGCCGTTTTGGAAATGATATTAAGAACACCATAACTGGTCATTAGATGGGAAATGCACACAGGACACGGACCACAGACTTTTATTGTCATGAATGTCCAAATACAGACAATTTACCCCAAAGATTTGGTTTGATTTAATATTAAAAACAATTTTTTCCTAAACTCTTTATACTCTGAAGTTCATTTGTGCACACGATTCTACTGTAGCGCGGGGACAGATTTCAAATGGTGCTAGATTGTAAACTATACAATTGTTGTCATGCAGAATTTGAAGTCAACAATGGACTCTGTTTTAGTTAAGACGGCAGTGTATTGTCATGGTAGGAAGAAGAAATCTGACTGGGTGAATCTGGCCTTTGATAGACAAACAGGTCATGATGGCAGGTAAAACAAACCACACTGTGTTTGAGAAACGTGTGTGTCTGTTTGGATTTTGGTTCTGTAGAACTGTCTAAAACTAAAAAAAAGGGTATAAACCTTAGAGCCCAATGATCCACAAAGCTCCATCAGTCTCCCACTCTTTCAGCATTAGCAGCTTCTCATAGTTGGTTATCTCCAACAAGCAGCTCTACCCTGCAGGTCATGCCACACTGAGAGGCAGTCAGCCTGAAGCAGGCCAGACCTCATTCAGTCAATGCTCTACCTGACATTTTTTAATATGTTCTGATAGAGACTTCTGTTATTTCAGGGTGTAGCTATACCCAAAGCTATGTTGTGAAAAGAATACATTACATAAATACAGTTTAGATGGACTATGATGATGCCAACATGAAATTGATGGGTGCCGTCATGGCTGCTTCATCCTTAGTTATTAACAGGCAGGTGCAGATATATGTAACTCCAAAACAAGTCCAGCCTTTAATCTCAAAATACAGCTGAGGAATGACCACAACACCAAACAATTTTCACCAAATATTATCTGCTGCTAAAAATGCCTCACCAGTCCAGCACTGCAGGAGACCTGCAGGAAGCATCTGCTGTGCAGAAACAAACACAGCTTCAGGGTAAGCTGAGGGAGAGCACATCGACTGAGGGCTGAGTAGAGGTACTGCCACAAATATGTGAGGTAAAGTACAGCTCGGACTGGACAGAAACATCACTGTCCTATGGGGCCACAACAGTGGTTAAAAAACAGAATGCACGTACGAAACACACAAATGCACATACACAGATGTTTCCTTTTTTGACTAAAAATGTAAAAACAGCATCTGCACATCTGAGAGAGAGAGAGAGAGAGAGAGAGAGAGAGGCGTGGATGCTTTGTGGGATCTGGCTGACGAAAAGGAAAGGCAGAGGTAAGGGAAAAGAGGAGAGGGCATCCTGAGGATCACAGGAGTTGGGTGAATAAAAAAAATAAACATTAAAAAATAACACAAACAAACATCCCGGAGCGTGTAAATGGCTCTCTTGATGCACAGTTTGTCTCCCTTCCAGTAAGAGGATGCTTATACAGCCATGTTTGGCTAAGAACAAGAACTCCTTTATTGGAATGGGTTGATATTCCAGTAGACATACACAACAACAAAAACATGCAGTCACTGCCTTTGTGGCAAATGACCTCTAAGTAACCATGACGACTACAATCCATGACTTCATAACATTAATAATACAGTCCAAAATTAGGGGGTTTCTTTCTCTAAGGCTGCATTATACAAGACATGGAGGCCTGTTTGTGGCTGAAATGCTTTGAATTTGTTTTGGGACCCCCACAGTGGGATGTGACTTCTCCCCTTCCTCTTATTAGAACTGAGGCCATGACCCCGTTATGTAAGCGTACCTCACTAATTCAGTGTGGACAAGCAGCCGCCACAGATGTTATCAGGCATTAACAGAAAGAGAAAAAAAAGGGAAGAGTGGGATACTATGTGGAATTACTCATTACCAAAAACTTGACAAGACACGGTGAAGGAATTCTTTGTCAGATTTACAGCTATGACTGTGTCTGGTTAAAAGACGTTAGGAGTCACATACAACTGAAATGCTGTTATGCAAATGATACCACCTGTTGTGATTCATTTCTAAAGCATTCTCAGTGGGGGATGCCTGTGCGTCTCCACCTTGTGTGACTGACCTACAGGCCAGAAACTCTTTACACACTCGCACGATAAGGGGTTTAGTGTGTACTCCAGCTGCCTGTGTGTGTAAAAAAAGTGTTTATTTGTGTTGTTGGCTTTAGAATGTCTCTTACATCTGTTTATGCAGTTATCATGCACTACAGCTGTGTACATTTCTGCAGTGATGTACAGTATGGTCCCCTCTGAAAGTATGACGGGAACTGCTGACTGCTGCATATTTTCCAACCATGAGGGACTGACTATAATGATATACACAGCAGTGACACGGCATAGAGGAGTCAACCGTCTTCTGTAAACGTGTTATTTAATGCATTATAAGGAGTCATGCATGTGCAGAATTTCTTCAAATTTGGTGCAAATTCTAAGATGATCTAACAGATTTTGGAGGCCAACATTAAGCATCACAAGAACCTTACATTCATTCCATTCTTGTGAACATAATAACTTGGTCTGCATCCTTCCAAGGACACATTTCTGAGCCGAGTTGTTGTTGTTCCCTTTGTGGTCCAACATTTATGCGCTGTATTCTTAGTACAGCAGGCTTGACAAGTAAAGCTGAAGAGAAAAGCTCACTGAGGTTACTAGGCAACAGAAGCAACAGGTCATGGTACACAGGAAGTCATCTATAGATTGTAAAAAAGCAGCCCTCTGTTTGGTCACAGCTCAACGATGTCTGCAATTTCCTCAAATGTGACGTACATTTCCACTTGGTCAAAGGATATAGTCACGTTGATG
This sequence comes from Ambassis agassizii, assembly GCA_036025115.1. Taxonomy (NCBI): domain Eukaryota; kingdom Metazoa; phylum Chordata; class Actinopteri; family Ambassidae; genus Ambassis; species Ambassis agassizii. The sequence goes on from JAVQJX010162807.1 coordinate 16,075, forward strand.
TCATACTACATCAACACGCACACAAAGATGAACAGAAATAAATGGCCAGAGGTCGCTATAGGCATGATGATGAAAGGCTTGATGTAGGCTTTATATAAAATGGTGGCGGAACTGACATGGACATTAACTTCACCGGTTTGTGGAAATGTTTATGTGAAGGGCTTTTTGTTTTTCTCTAATATTAGCTACCAATTAAGGAGCTGATAAAATGTGGGAAAACACTGTTTACACTTTCTGCTTGATAAGCCTCAGTTCAATTCACAGATAAAAATTAAATATCACACTGTTAATATTAACGGCATGCTGAAACCTGAGCTGCGTGGGAGCACTTCAAACTGTGTGCTTTTATTCTGTTCAGCGATGTTACAAATGACTTAAAGCATGCACAACAACAAACAGCACAGTGCTGCACCGTCCCTCACAGCATGTCATAAATGGTTAAAATATTTATTTAGAAGCAAAAAGTGTATAGCAATATGCAATCAGGGCTCATATGACTAAATTAAGTTAATAACCTATGATTATTTACTATAAAAAAAAAGCATGTAGTTCATAAAAGTGACATTATAAAGATGAGATAATACCACCATTTAAGTGTGAAATGTGACAGCGCGTGGTAAATGCTGGTACACCTCTTCACTAATCTTTCCGTAATTCCCCTCTATATGCTGTCATAAAATATAATTTATCTGCTTCGAGGGAGCGTGCAGCCCGCCCCACTGAGCTTAACAAAAAGAGTGTGTGTGTGTGTGTGTGTGTGTGTGTGTGTGTGTGTGTGTGTGTGTGTGTGTGTGTGTGTGTGTGTGTGTGTGTGTGTGTGTGTGTGTGTGTGTGTGT